>JAHESH010000107.1:0-107007 GCA_020826765.1 Teratosphaeria viscida
ACCCTAACCCTAACCCTAACCCTAACCCTAACCCTAACCCTAACCCTAACCCTAACCCTAACCCTAACCCTAACCCTAACCCTAACCCTAACCCTAACCCTAACCCTAACCCTAACCCTAACCCTAAAAACCCTAATAATAAGGCGGATAGTAGTCTTCTAAGGCACTATATAGTATAGTATATCGCTATTAGCGACTAGTACTATTAGAGACGCTATAATTAGTAATAAGCGAGTTAGATAGGTAGGGTTAGTATAGGCAGTTAATTATAATATAGCTATCGTAGTAGTCGCTTATAAGATTAGGTCTGTAGCGTAGTTATAAGGCTTAGTAGCTAAAGTAAGTCCTAGAGTAGTTCTATCTACTAGCTTAGAGAAAAAGTTACTAGTAAAGGGATCCTTATTATTAGAAGTATCCTTATCGCCTATCTCTACTACGCTAGAGCTATTAATCTACGCGTTATTCTTTCTATATATAGCTATCCTTTACTCTAATATACGCTACCTCTACTCTTATAGTTCGCTACTTATCTCCTCGGTACTAAAGCTTTAAGCGCTCTAGTTATACCTTCTTTATATAACTATCTTACGCTATAACCTACGCTACTTCTACTCTTATAGTTAACTACCTATCTCTATTATACTAGGGCTTCGAGTACCTATATTATTCCCTAGCTCTTACTTATTTATTAGATACTCTATAGTAGATATGTTAGAGAACTCTATATCTATACTACTAGGATATTATTTAGGCTTTAACTTATATCTAGTAAGAATTTCCTTCTATTAGGCGGCTATAATACATTTTACTATATAATAGTTAGAGCGCTCGTATATTAGATTAGGCTTACTAGCGATAGCCTAGATAGAGTATAACTAGATCCTATTAGTATACTATATAGCCTAAAGGTATATAATATTAGATATATCGATATAGCGATTATTATCCTTCGCTATAAGGAGGATATATCGATAATTGTCCTAAGTAAGTAGGCTCTAGGCGCTAGAGCTAGGGGGTACTATATAGAACTATACTAGCAGTTATTAGAATCTATAGAGTACTTCCTATAGCCTCCTATTATCTTCCTCTAGGTTCTGCTCTATATAGATAGTAGGGAGTACTACTAGCTATTATACTATACCTTTTATAGACTTATAGATATAGGACTTCTTATACTATAGGAAGTAGGTAATAAGGCTAGCTCTAATAAAGTAGAAGCTAATCCGACCTTAGAATATAGAGGCCTAGTCTTCGCTATATATAGTATAGATAGCTTCGTAGCTCTACTAAAACTATTAGCGCTATTTATACGACAGGCCTTAGTTCTAGCTACTATAGTTATACCCGTCGTTCTAGTTAAATAGTAGGCTCGAGCGTAACTCGAGATTAGTAGAGAAGCTTATAACCCTACGATTACTTATAATCCTATAATTCCTAGAGCCTTATAATATAGCCTAGTTTTAAGCCTTACCTATAGAGTATAAAATAACTAGATTATATCCTAGAGCGCGCTTTATAATACTATAGGACAGACTATACTAGCTATAGGCCTTAGCTAGAGAGAGTTAATTAAGACTAATTAGCTACTTCTTTATAAGGGTACGAGGAATATAATTATAATATAAGAAGATATAGATATGCTAGAATAGCCTAGCGATAGTCCTTATAAATAACAATAATATTTCTAGTTGCTTCTAGTATAGCTAATTTCTCTAATAGCAGTCTATTACTATAAACTATAGCCGTATTCTAATTAGTAGTAGGTATAAGGTAATATAGGCGTCCTAAAACTTCTTAAACTTTGTACTAAGTAGAACGCAAGTATTATAGCTAAATTATTTAAGGTACTATCTATTAATAAAAGCGGTTTGTTATAGGATAAGGGGTTTAAAATATATAGTACTCTAGTTAAATATATCGTATAGTAACTAAAGCATACTAGTTATCTTAAATAAATTTATAAGACTAAGGCTACGCTAGAATAATAGTTAGTTAATAAGTAGATCTAGATTATTATTATCGACGGCGAGCTCTTCTTTATAAGCTCTTATATAGATAGTACTACGAGCGGCTATCTACTAACTAGCATCGGCCTATACTTTACTAGTATCTAGTACCCGCGTTTTATTATAGTAGTAATATATTTCTTTCGCGAAGCGATTATAATTAGAGAAGTCGCTACTACTAATTAGGTTCTTAATTAGAGAGAAGAGTATACTTAGTATAGATATATAGGCAAGCTAGTCCTCCTTTAATAGCTTAATACTATATAGCGTTAATAGCACGCTATATATAGTAACAAACTATCGTTAGAAATTGTACTATAGCTACAAAATAGTATCCCGCTTTCTAAGATAGAAGAATAGTATATAGTAGTTATTATCTATAATAGTAGGCTATATATCGATAAGATCGTTATTATTAGCAAGTTAATTAAATAGCTCCTATAAGATCTAATATTCCTAACGAACTAGAAAGGTAGTACGCTAGTCGCTAGTCTAGTATAACGTATAGAGGTAGTTAAAACAGTTAGTTATAAGGGCTAAACTAGAAAGTATGCGGCGTCGAAAGTTAGTATTATATTAGAGGTAGGACTATTAATACTAGTATAGTTCCTATTAGTATACTATAGTAAGACTAAGGTTCTAGTATATAGGCTCTCTAAATATTAGTAGGCTTAATTTGTCTAAGTATATCTAAATGTCCTTCTTAGTTATATACGCCTATATATATACTAGTCCGCCCTCTTATATAGTACTCTTAGCTAGTAGGTCTACGCGAACTAACTCCCTATCTATAGTACTATACTACTAGAAATACTATACGCGTTAGGTACTACGACTAAATCTACTTATATTAGTAGTATTATATACTACTTTACGTACTAGTATAAGTAGTATACTATTAGTACTTATAGTAGTATCCTCGTATATAAGATTAAGATATATATATACTAGGTCGATATACTTATAACAAAATCTCTTGTTTAGGTCGTAGTTATACAAATTACGAAGCTATCTAATATTACTAGTCCGCTACTAAAGCTTCCTACTATAGTTAAAACATATAAGTTAAGTATTATACTATTCTAGGCTAGCGTTATTAAGTTTCCGCTTAATATAGCTCTATAGTTTATAATAGAGGTTGCGTTAGTTAATAAATTTATTAGGGAGGTTGTATTTTAGTTCGACAAGCGACTAATTAGTATTAGTAGTAGATTATATTTATTAGGTATAGCTTCGGAAATATACTTTATTTCATAATTAAGAGTAGTAGGTAAGTAGGTCTTATATCTAGAGGATTAACTATATGTCTCTTATATTATAGGTATAAAGAATAAATCGATCTACTCTTCTTAATACTAAGTAGGCATAGATAATTATATAGCGCCTAGTTTAACTTTAGAAGGCTATAGAAGTAATAAGAAGAATACTATAATAGAATACTCTCCTAACTTCCTAAAATATACGTACGCTACTTTATATAGTCTCCTCTTCGTCTATAGAATATAAAAATGCTAGTCCCTAGTAATTATATAACTAGGCTCTAGTAAGTATAAGCTATTAATAGAGTTACAAAATGTACTAAGAGATTTAAGTATAACGAACTCGCTATCGAGATTATAGGTACGTTCGAACTAGATTAGCGATCTATAATATAGCATATATAACTTATAGAGTAAGAGTTTTAGTCGCGTAGTAGATATAGTCGTAGTAGAAGTACTAGAGTATAGTAAGCGCTATTTGTCTTCGGGCTAGGCTCTATAATCTATAAATAGTATACAACTTCGGCCTAGTAGTATATTAGGCGGATTTAGGCATAGTAAATTTATAGAGAAGTACTTATAGATATAAGTAATATCTTATCTAGTACTATAGTCTTCTTTTAAACGTCTAAGGTATATAATAGCCTCTTTATAGTTATAGCTACGTAGATATAGGCTCTATTTTATTAGAGCGGTAGTATAACTAATAGTAGTATGCTAATTAGTCTATACTAGTATAGTATCTACTTCGCTTTCTACGTCGCTAGTAATTTTATTATTACTAGATACTTACTTATTATCTAATTCCTCTTAAAGCTCGAATTCCGACATCTTAGCTAATTAGTTATAGACTATATCGCGTACGTTATCGAGCCCTTTATTACTAAAAAGACCTATTACGCTACGTAAATATTAACCTTAATAAGGAGAGGTCGGTAGGCGCTATATAGTTAGAGAGGTAGTACGCGCGTTATAGATAGTAGGAATGCTACTAAGTAATAAGACTTAACGTAGTAAAAGAAGTAAAAGAATAGCCTGTTTTTTAAGTTTAATCTAACATATAGTTTAAGGGAGCGAAGAGGTAATAACTAAAATCTAGGCGTAGTTTTAATTTGTTTTATCTAGTAGTAGAGCGTACCTATTATAGTTTAGATGTCGTATAGCTCGTAGTTACTATATTACGCGTTTAACCTATTAGGTACTAGGCTACTACTATATTAATATATATCCTCTTCTTATTTACTATACTTGTCTTATATACTATACTCGTCTTATATACTATACTCGTCTTATATACTATTATCGTAGAGTAAGTTTAGTATTATATCCTCGTCTTTATTATCTTCTATAGTTAGTACCTAATAGTAAGAACTTTAGCTACTAGGTAATATCTCTTAGTTTAGTAATATAGCTATAATAGGTAACGATAGTTAGTAAGTATTATTATTATAAGTAGGCTATAGCTCGGCCTCGGGCTCTATAGGTAAGGGACTATTTATATAGCTAGTAATATTATTCGATAGAATAGCTATATATATAGTATAGTATTATATTTAAGGAGGAGTTTGTATATAAGTCTATAATAGTATAACGGGCTTTTAATTATAATATAGTTTAATAATAACAAGTAGTTAGTTTAGTATAGAGTCTTAGTTACGCTATAAGGGCTATATAGTAGCTAGTATAATATATAGCGTATAAGAACTTACTATCTAGTAGAAGGCGCTTACTATAAGCGCTAGATTAATAGTAGCGATATTACTTTACTTTAGTAGTAGTTAGGTTCTATTAACTAATCTAGGCGTAGAGAGTAAAGGATAGATAGGTAGGCGAGTAATAATAGATAGGCGAATAGGTAAGTAAGTAAAGTAAGTAGTAGATAAAGACTTATTTAAGCTTATTATTAGTTTTAGGAGAAGGGGCTAGAATAGTTAGCTACGCTATAGGACTTAGGTACTATAAACAGTTATATTACTTTAATACTATTTAGCGTTACGCTCGAGCTATAAGGCCTTTAACTCCTCTTCCTCCTTCTACTTCTTCCTATAATTAGCTTAACGTACGCGCTTAGCCTCGCGCTTTCTTACTTCCTATTCTACTTACGCCTAGATCTAGTCTAGTATCTAGGTAATAGGCGGCTATCTTCGAGGTATACTAAGGCTTAGAGGCTAAGGGCATATATATAGTAGTATATATAGTATTCTATTCTTATACTACAAATGCTTATACTACTAAATACTTATACTATAAATACTATAAGATTAGAAGTAATAGTATATATTAAGAGAAAAGTCTAGGTAGTCTAGGTAAAGAGTCTAGATAGAGTAGAGTAGAGCGAGATAACGTAGAGATACTTAGAATAAGGTCCTAATAATTAGATATTAAGAAGACGTAATAATACCTACCTTATTATTTAATACCTAAGAGTAGTAGGTAGGAGGTAGTAATCGAATTATAGTAGTTAATTTTATAGAATTAATTAGAGGCGTAGTAGAGAATACGCCTATATCCTCTAGCTAATAAGATTATATCTTTAGATTATATAAGCTTAGCGGACTAAGAAGAAGTATAGAGTCTTTTAGGTAGGAGGAGAGTAGAATAATAGGAAAGTAGAGGAAAGGAAAGTAGAAGAAACTATAAGATAGTACGTAGGAGTAATATAAGTAATATAAGATAGAATAGATAGGATACTATAGAGAATAGTAGTCGAATTGTCGAGTTTAATTTAGAGAATTAATTAGAGGCGTAGTAGAGAATACGCCTATATCCTTTAGCTCCTAAGATTATATCTTTAGACTATATAAGCTTAGTAGACTAGGAAAAAGTATAGAGTCCTTTTAGTAGAGGGAGAGTAGAATAGGAGGGTAGAGGAAACTATATATACTATCTCTCCTCCTTTATAGAAAGATATAGCAAAAGTTAGAAAATAATATAAAGATGCTCTACTAATTCTATTATATAATATTTTATATATATATAAGGGCAGATAAGAGTATTATCTAAGAAAGTAGAGTAGGGAGAATAAAGTTTAAAGCTAGAACTAATTAGAGCTCTATATAGATCTATATAGAATCCCTTAGCTAATTAGACAATAGCTTAAGATATATAAATAGCAGACTAATTAACTCTGCGCCTTTCTATAGTATAATCGAGGCTAGCCCTAACTCTAAACAAGCCTATAGTATCTCTCCTCTAGATAGGTATAGAGTAGGTCCTTCTTTATGTCGACTTTTAGCCTCTTATTATTAGTTTTAGCCTTATAGTTGTCGAGTATAGTAGTTAGTAGATATTTGTTAATATTAGGACTACTTAGTATATCTATAGCCTAGTAGACCTTATAGCAGAGTTTTTTAGCTATATATTAGTTAGTATTACTAGGAAAAGTAGAGTAGGTTTTTATAGAGGAGAATATACTTATTCTATTCTAGGGAGTATTATAAGACTTAGCTAGAGTCGTAGGCAGACTACTACGCTTCCTAGGCTTATTACTATTATTATATAGTAGAATACTACCTATTACGCCTACTTATATCTATATAGTAAGGCTCGAAAGAAGGAGAGTCTATAGACGCGTACCTATAGGCTATATTAGTAGAATCAAATAATCTAACTTAAAAAACAGGCTAGCTTTTTAAGTCTACTAGTTAATATACTATTCGTCTAATCGATAGCTATCTCCTTTAGCTTATTCTATAGCTTACTTAGATACGTACGCCTATATAGAGTTAGTAAGGAGTAACTACTATTAGATAGTAGGGCTAGCGATAGTATTAGGTATAATATAGTATAATCTCCCCTATCTTAATCTATAGGAATCTAGATTAGCATACTCGAATTACCTTAGGTCTCTATCGAAATATCTAACGTAGCCTAGTCGACTATCTCTATAAAGTTATTAAAGGCTATAGTATTCTATATCGATAATATCTAATAGTCTAGAGATAGATCGAGACCTATCGTAGCCTTAAAAGTAAATAATATGCCTTCGATATTATTGCTAGTAATATAGTAGTTAAGGAGAAATTTCGATAACTTAATAGCTTCCTTAATATACCCTAACGTAGTTAAGGTTTACTTAGTAATGTCCTTAATAATATCTAGTAAAACGTTAGTATATTATATAGTTTATAGTAGTTAGGAAATAAAAAACAGGCCTAGATTTAGAAAGCGAAATCTAGGCCTAGTTTTTAGTTTATAAAAACATACTATATAGTATAATATTATAAGCTTAATATATAAATATACTAATAAGTACCTAGGTAGTATAAAAAATATAACGTAAGGCCTAATTTATAGTTACTAAAAGGTACTTCTAAGTAAACTAAAAAGAAAATAGGATGCTAGGCTAGAAGGTAGTAGCCTCTAATTTCTTAACCTCTACTATGCCCTCGACCTTTTTAGCGCCGCAGATATAATCTATAAGCTTATTAGCCTTATCTATAATGTCGTTAAGTTTATACGCTAACTACTAGGCGTCTCTACTACCTAAGGCGTAGTTAAAGATTATCTTAGTAGGCTCTATATTCTTTATAGTAAAATTATCGCAGATAAGCTATTTACTATCCTAGTTAGACCGAACGCTAAATATCTTATAAATAATCGCGCTCGCGTAGTCTATATAGATAAGGTCGGCGAGATATTATTTGTTACTTCTACTACTTAATCGATTAACGTTAAGTTTAATAAGTTAGCCCTTTATTAGATTCTCTTATATAAGCTTAATATCTATATTATTAATATCGATCTATATAGTAACTTACGTATAGTAGTTATATATCTAGGTTACTTATTATAGTATATTATATATACTTATAGTAGATAGGATCTATATAATATAGGCTATCTTCTAACTAATCTAGTAGGTATAGCTAATCTACTATATTAGAGACATATTACTTACTATATCTATAACAATATATTAGAAGTAGTTATCTTAGAGGTTTATCGACTCTTATACTAATTTCGTATTAAGTACTAGGATATAGATAGTACTACCTTTAGTCTTAAATGCCTCTTTAGTAGAAATATATGTAGTATTAGTTATACTAGCGCGAATAGAGTAGAATTCGATATCTAGAATAGCTAAGAGGACTTCGGCGTAGTATATAGTAATAGAGTACATATACTAAAAAATTAACTTCTACTCTCTAAGTATAACTATATTAGCGAGAATATAGGCGTAGGCTATATACTTTATAGTATTAGTATAGATATAGAACGCTATAGCGCCTTAGTTAGTTAGTATCCTATAATTTATAGCTTCGAAGGTATCTAACTAGATCTTAGTAAAGCCGCTAATATAACTATATCTACTATAGTAGATATTAATAAGTCTATCTATATTAAAAAGAAAGTAAAAATTAGGCTAGTTTTTTATTTATATATAGGTATAATAACTTATATCTTATAGATCTTATTAGCTAATAAGACATTCTAGTAATTATAGTTATAACTAATAAGAGGGTAGGTAGATACCTAGGCTAGATAATAATAGCCTACGTTAGGGCTATAGAATCTAGTCTCGTCCTTATTATCCTCTATAGTAAATAATAGATTCGACCGCTTAATAGCGTCTAGATTAGTATTTATAAAGGCCTCCGCGAAGTAGGAGATATAATACTCGATATATATTATATACTATCTAGGGATATTATAAGCGATAATAAGTTCGCTAATTAGTATCTCTATATAGCTACTCTTACTATAGCGGAATATATACGTAGTCTATATAAAGGGAAGTAAGGCTATAGTACTAGAGTCTAGGTTACTATTATAATTAATAGTAAGATTAGCTTTCTAGATAGTATCTTTAATAAGGTAATAATAGATTAGCTATTATATAAGAGGGACTTTTAGAATATTACTATTATATTAGATATAGAGAGCCTAGGTATAATTATAGTATAATTAGAGTAATAGTAGGTTCTTCGATAGCTCTTCCTTATCTAAAGTCTTACTTATATACTTATATACGAACTTTAAGATACTATTAATATCTTTAGCTATATTCTTAATAAATATAGTACTAAGTAGGATGTACTTAGTATCTAGTTAGCGGACTATACTCGATTACTTAGTAGAGTTTACTAAGCGATAGGCTTCGTCTACTACAACTATACTAAATAAGATTTTAGAGATCTAGTTAAAGATAAGCTACGCTTACTTATTAATAGGCTCGTCTTTATCTATTTCGGCCTCCTTATTATTATTATCGTCTATATTGTCTCTATTGTCGGCATCCTTCTATTAACGAGACTTATATAGTATTATATATATAAACCTAAAGTTAGAAGGCTAGACTATATATACTAGTAACTAGTATATAGTTAGAAGTCTAGTACGTAAGGTCTTAGGATTAGATTTATTAGCCTCCTTTAGCTAGCCTTATAGCCCCTTAAGGCTATCTTTAATTACTACTTTCTTCTCCTCCTTAGAGATACTATTACTACTAAGGCTATATAACGTTCTAAGCGTAAAGTTTCTAGGATTACTAGTCTCTCGTATAAAAGTCTTCTAGTTATTACGCTAAGTAGTAATAGTATTTAGTAGAAGAATAAGGTAGAAAGAGTAGTATTTTAGTAACTAGCTATTCTAGGTAGTATAGGCGTCGTAGAATTTAGTATTAACTATAATTAAATAGTTAGTATATAGTCTAAAAGATAACTAAAATCTAGGCTAGTTTTTTAATTCTAAAAAATAGAAAAACTAGCCTAGACCCTAGTTTATTAGAATAACTAAAATCTAGGCCTAGATTTTAGTTCTAAAAAATAGGCCTAGATTTTAGTTTATTAAATAGTTAGAGTATATATATATACGTTTATATCTTTAGTAGATAGAGGACTATTATAAGATTTAGCGAACGCTTTATATACTATAGCCCTTACTATAGTATACTACTAGTAGTATGTTAATAGGTCTATATTATACTTCTAGTAGTAGTTGTCGAAGTCTTTCTTCGTAATAAGGTAATTCTAGATAATCGCGTAGAAGGTAGAAAGGATCTTTCTAAGACCTACTTTATCTATAAGAAGTATATATCTAATCTTACTTATAATATACTATATAATATAGTAGATAGTAGTAGGCTACTATACCTTTAACTCTAGACTATAATACTTAGCTATAAACGAACTCTTATCCTTAGCGATTATAACTTTAAGGTCTAGGCCTTTCTTAATTATTATCTATAATATGCTACTAGCGTACTTCTTATTCTAGCTAGTAGATAGTTAGAGAAAGCGACCTTATATAGTCGACTCTATATATTCTTATAGTAACTCTAGGTCGTTAACTATTATATTATTTATCTATAGAAAAAATGTCTTATCTTAGTATAGTCTTTCGCTATAAGGTATACCTTATATAAATAAAATATTACCTACTACGATTTTAATCTATTCTACCTTCTCTATAGAATTAGTTAGCGCTAGCGAAATATAGTCTAGTAATATCTTACTAATAATACTCTTCTTCTTATCGAACATTTATTCTTTATATTATTTATTTTACGTATTATTATTATAAATAGGTTACGCGAACTAATTAAGGAGGACATCTATATCTAGCTAGGTAGATATCCTATTAAGCGCGCGTATACTAGCCTTATATCTCTACCTCTATTCTATAGACATCTATATACTCGCCTAGGATAGAAAGATAGAGGGGATTGTAGAGTTATTATACCCTTTTAACTTAGTCTTACTATAATAGTTAAAGAACTATATCTTTTAGAAGAGAATAGTATAGTAGAGATCCTTAGGCTCCTAGTCGAAGATCTTATAGCAGTCTTAGTTACTATTATAGGGACTAGAAAAGATTATCTTAATGTCGAACTAGGTACTATTCTCGATATACTCCTTTATCTTATAGGCGAAATAGATAATTATAAGATAAAAGTTATTATTATTATCTTTATACTCCTTCTTACCCTCGCTATTAATATTAGCTTACTTAATAGACCCTTACTTTATACTCTTAAATATTATAGTAATTTTAATCGCTAGTAACTTACTATTCTTTTTACTATATAGAATCTTTTAGATAGTATTATTATCTAATATATATATACGCTATAGCAAACGTTAGTATATATAGCTAGTTCGAATAGATTAAAAATAGGCCGGTTTTTAGTTCTTACGCAAACTTAAAATTTAGGCTAGTTTTTTATCTCTATTAGTTATATTACTAGAGTTAGGTATACTTACGTTTTTCTATATAGCTAACTAATCGAGAGTAGACAAACACTCTATAACTAGATCGCGTAGCTCGATCCTATTCTTAAGGTTAAGATAGCCTACGACCGACCTAATATTAAGATTTCCTAGTTCGATATTTATAATAAAGATAAAGTATTCTAGTATAATAGATTTCCTAAGTTACTAGCTCTTAGCTTATTTAATATCCCTCTTCTTTTATAAGGCTTGCTCTTATTCTTTATAACTTAATACGAGCTTATTAGGAGCGAGGCTAATAGGCGTATTAATATAATCTATATTTGCTTTATAGGTAGCCCTCTACTTAGACCTTATAGTCTTCTTTAGCGTTTTAGCTTTCTTAGTTTCTAACTACTAATTAGTTTCGAGTAAATTTTGCCTTAGTTCGTCTATTATTATATTTGTAATATCTAGCGTATATAGTAGGGTTTTATTATCGTACTTATATCTCTTACTAGATAGGGTCCCTACTAACGCGTTAGAGTTAGAACGCTTTATTATAGTAGAGATAATATTAGCGTCTAGTTAATAAGATCTATTATAGTAGTAGATCGATATAGGTAAGTAGAGAGAGTAGGTAGTACTAAAAAGAACTTAAAATCTAGGCCTAGATTTTAGCTAAGTTATAGATTATAAAAGATTAGAAGGATTATTAGTAGTTAGAAGTTAAAATATAATTAGCGAAGGGCGCTAATATACAAGTATCTATACGCGTATATATTACTAGATAAGTTATATATAATATATATAATAGACGTAAAGGCTAGAGACGTATTACTAAGTTATATATAATAGAAGTAAAGGCTAGCCTCCTAAGATTTATATATATTTTTAGTATATATATTAGGTTGTACGCCTATATATTACTAAGTTGTAGTTATATTACGAAGTCGCAGTTATATTACTAAGTCGTATATAACTTATATATAATAGAGGCTGTCGCTTATAATAGAAGTCGTCGCTTATAATAGAAGTAAAAGCTAGAGTCCTAAGATTTATATAGCGGAAGTAAAGTATATATATAGGAGGTAGTATATACGTCTAATTACTTCGCTATATTATATAGGCTAGAACTAAAATCTAGGCTAGCTTTTCGGTTATTAGCATAGTATATATACTATACGTCTACTAGGTAAGTATAATATAGTATTATATCTAGATAAGGCGCGATTATAATATATATAGGTATATCTGCTTCTAAAAATCTTAAGTATAGTATATATATATAGTATTATAGTTACCTAGCTAGTAAAGAGTATATATCTAGTATATAATTTATTATATAGTATAGAAAGTAAAAGCTAGTATAGTTTTTAGTTCTTCTATAGCAATAAATAGAAAGTAAAAAACCAGCCTGTTTTTTAGTTCTTCTATAGCAATAAATAGAAAGTAAAGAATAGGCTAGATCTTTAGTTCTTATATAGCGATAAGAACTATCGATAAGTCTAATAGTCTAACTATACGAGGGAGATAGCTAAGCGAAATCTAGGCCTAGTTTTTATTTAATTATATAGTCGATTAGTTAAGGCTAATATACGACATACGATAACAAGCGAGGTTATATGTTTAGAAAGCAAAACCTAGCCTTTATTTAATTATACGGTCGATTAGTTAAGGCTAATTTATAATAATAAGTATAGTTATATATTAAGAAGGCAAAAAGTAGCCTGTTTTTTAGTTCTTCTATAGTAATAAATAGAAAGTAAAAAAGAGGCCTATTTTTTAGTTCTTCTATAGCGTTAAGAACTAGGCTAGTTTTTGATTTATATAATATTAGTTATATATAATGTTATATAGTAAAGAGAATTACTAGTTATAATAAGTATAGTTTTACTAGGAATCTTAGTATATAGGGGTTTTCTCTTAGAAATACTATTACTATAGTTCTTACTCTATATAAATACTATTACTATAGTTCTTACTCTTATATATATTATTATATACTTATTAGTTAGGTGTTAGTAGGTTATTATTAGAGTAGATTATATAGTATAGCTACTTAGATATAAAGGTATCTAGGAAGTATCTAAGCTATATAAAGCTATATAGATTAGAAGTTATAGTTTTAGGTATAATTATATAGGATGTTTTTAATATAGAGGGAGATATTCTAATATCTTATAATAAGTTAGCAGACGATATTAATCGTACTATCTACGTACAGAATATATAGGAGGTTAGCTAGGACTTCTAGGAGTAATATAGACATAGGGTCGGTTATAGATAGAAGGTATTATATATATTAGATAATAAGGCAGATAGTAGTCTTCTAAGGTACTATATAGTATAGTATATCGCTATTAGCGACTAGTACTATTAGGGACGCTATAATTAGTAGTAAGCGAGTTAGATAGATAGAGTTAGTATAGGCAGTCGATTATAATATAGCTATCGTAGTAGTTACTCGCGAGATTAGGTCTATAGCGTAGTTATAAGGCTTAGTAGCTAAAGTAAGTCTTAGAGTAGTTCTATCTACTAGCTTAGAGGAAAAGTTACTAGTAAAGGGATTCTTACTATTAGAGGTATCCTTATTACCTATCTCTACTACGCTAGAGCTATTAATCTACGCGTTATTCTTTCTATATATAGCTATCCTTCGCTCTAATATACGCCGCCTCTACTTTTATAGTTCGCTACTTATCTCTCTAGTACTAGAGCTTTAAGCGCTCTAGTTATACTTTCTTTATATAACTATCTTATACTATAACCTATACTACCTCTACTCTTATAGTTAACTACTTATCTCTACTATACTAAAGCTTCGAGTACTTATATTATTCTCTAGCTCTTACTTGTTTATTAGATACTCTATAGTAGACGCGTCGGAGAACTCTATATCTATACTACTAGGATATTATCTAGGCTTTAACTCGTATCTAGTAAGAATTTCCTTCTATTAGGTAGCTATAATATATTTTACTATATAATAGTTAGAGCGCTTATATATTAGATTAGGCTTACTAGTAATAGCCTAGATAGAGTGTAACTAGATTCTATTAGTATACTATATAGCCTAAAGGTATATAATATTAGATATATCGATATAGCGATTATTATACTTCGCTAGGAGGGGGATATATCGACAATTATCCTAAGTAAGTAGGCTCTAGGCGCTAGGGCTAGGGAGTACTATATAGAACTATACTAGTAGTTGTTAGAATCTATAGAGTACTTCTTATAGCCTCCTATTATCTTCCTCTAGGTTCTACTCTATATAGATAGTAGGGAGTACTACTAGCTATTATACTATTTCTTTTATAGACTTATAGATATAGGACTTCTTATACTATAGGAAGTAGGTAATAAGGCTAGCTCTTATAAAGTAGAAGCTAATCTAACCTTAGAATATAGAGGCCTAGTCTTCGCTATATATAGTATAGATAGCTTTGTAGCTCTACTAAAACTATTAGCGCTATTTATATAATAGGCCTTAGTTCTAGCTACTATAGTCGTACCTATTATTCTAGTTAAATAGTAGGCCTAAGCGTAACTCGAAATTAGTAGAGAACCTTATAACTCTATAATTACTTATAATCCTACGATTCCTAGAGCCTTATAATATAGCCTAGTTTTAAGCCTTACCTATAGAGTATAAAATAACTAGATTATGTCCTAGAGCGCGCTTAATAATACTATAGGACAGACTATACTAGCTACAGGCTTTAGCTAGAGAGAATCGATTAAGACTAATTAGCTACTTCTTTATAAGGATATAGAGAATATAATTATAATATAAGAAGATATAGGTACGCTAGAGTAGCCTAGTAATAGTCCTTATAAACGACAATAATATTCCTAGTTACTCCTAGTATAGCTAATTTCTCTAATAGTAGTCTATTACTATAAACTATAGCTATATTCTAATTAGTAGTAGGTATAAGGTAATATAGGCATCCTAAAACTTCTTAAACTTTGTACTAAGTAGAACGTAAGTATTATAGCTAAATTATTTAAGGTACTATCTATTAACAAAAGTAGTTTGTTATAAGATAAGGGGTTTAAAACATATAGTACTCTAGTTAAATATGTCGTATAGTAACTAAAGTATACTAGTCGTCTTAAATAAATTTATAAGACTAAGGCTACGCTAGAATAATAATTAGTTAATAAGTAGATCTAGATTATTATTATCGATAGCGAGCTCTTCTTTATAAGCTCTTATATAGATAGTATTATAAGCGGCTATCTACTAACTAGTATCGGCCTATACTTTACTAGTATCTAGTACTCGCGTTTTATTATAGTAGTAATATATTTCTTTCGCGAAGCGATTATAATTAGAGAAGTCGCTACTACTAATTAGGTTCTCGATTAGAAGGAAGAGTATACTTAGTATAGATATATAGATAAGCTAGTTCTCTTTTAATAGCTTAATACTATATAGCGTTAATAGTACGCTATATATAGTAACAAACTATTATTAGAAATTATACTATAGCTACAAAATAGTATCCTACTTTCTAAGATAGAAGAATAGTATATAGTAGTTATTATCTATAATAGTAGGCTATATATCGATAATATCGTTATTATTAGTAAGTTAATTAAATAGCTCCTATAAGATCCGATATTACTAACAAACTAGAAAGATAGTACGCTAGTTACTAGTCTAGTATAATATATAGAGGTAGTTAAAATAGTTAGTTATAAGAGCTAAACTAGAAATTACGCGGCGTCGAAGGTTAGTATTATATTAGAGGTAGGACTATTAATACTAATATAGTTCCTATTAGTATACTATAGTAAGACTAAGGTTCTAGTATATAGGCTCTCTAAATATTAGTAGGCTTAATTTGTCTAGGTATATCTAAATATCCTTCTTAGTTATATACGCCTATATATATACTAGTCCGCCCTCTTATATAGTACTCTTAGCTAGTAGGTCTACGCAAACTAACCCCCTATCTATAATACTATACTACTAGAAATACTATATATATTAGGTACTATAACTAAATCTACTTATATTAGTAGTATTATATACTACTTTATATACTAGTATAAGTAGTATACTATTAGTACTTATAGTAGTATTCTTATATATAAGATTAAGATATATATATACTAGGTCGATATACTTATAACAAAATCTCTTATTTAGGTCGTAGTTATACAAATTATAAAGCTATCTAATATTACTAGTCCGCTACTAAAGCTTCCTACTATAGTTAAAATATATAAGTTAAGTATTATACTATTCTAGGCTAGCGTTATTAAGTTTCTACTTAATATAGCTCTATAGTTTATAATAGAGGTTACGTTAGTTAATAAATTTATTAGGAAGGTTGTATTTTAGTTCTATAAGCGACTAATTAGTATTAGTAGTAGATTATATTTATTAGGTATAGCTTTAGAAATATGCTTTATTATATAATCGAGAGTAGTAGGTAAGTAGGGTCTTATATCTAGAGGATTAACTATATATCTCTTATATTATAGATATAAAGAATAAATTAATCTACTCTTCTTAGTACTAAGTAGGTATAGATAGTTATATAGCGCCTAGTTTAACTTTAGAAGGCTATAGAAGTAATAGGAAGAATACTATAATAGAATACTCTCCTAACTTTCTAAAGTACGCGTACGCTACTTTATATAGTCTCCTCTTCGTCTATAGAATATAAAAATACTAGTCTCTAATAATTATATAACTAGGCCCTAGTAAGTATAAGCTATTAATAGAGTTACGAAATATACTAAGAGATTTAAGTATAACAAACTCGCTATCGAGATTATAGATACGTTCGAACTAGATTAGCGATCTATAATATAGTATATACAACTTATAGAGTAAGAGTTTTAGTCGCGTAGTAGATATAGTTATAGTAGGAGTACTATAATATAGTAAGCGCTATTTATCTTTAGGCTAGGCTCTATAATCTATAAATAGTATACGACTTCGGCCTAGTAGTATATTAGGCGGATTTAGGCGTAGTAAATCTATAGAGAAGTATTTATAGATATAAGCGATATCTTATCTAGTATTATAGTCTTCTTTTAAATGTCTAAGATATATAATAGCCTCTTTATAGTCGTAGCTACGTAGACGTAGGCTCTATTTTATTAGAGTAGTAGTATAACTAATAGTAGTATACTAATTAGTCTATACTAGTATAGTATCTACTTCGCCTTCTATATCGCTAGTAATTTTATTATTACTAGATACTTACTTATTATCTAATTCCTCTTAAAGCTCGAATTCTAATATCTTAGCTAATTAGTTATAGACTATATTACGTACGTTATTAAGCTCTTTATTACTAAAAAGACTTACTATACTACGTAAATATTAACCTTAATAAGAAGAGGTTAGTAGGCGCTATATAGTTAGAGAGGTAGTATATACGTTATAGATAGTAGGAACGCTACTAAGTAATAAGACTCGGCGGAGTAAATAAGTAAAATAATAGCCTATTTTTTAAGTTTAATCTAATATATAGTTTAAAGGAGCGAAGGAGTAATAACTAAAATCTAGGCGTAGTTTTAATTTGTTTTATCTAGTAGTAGAGCGTACCTATTATAGTTTAGGTATTATATAGCTTATAGTTACTATATTACGCCTTTAACCTATTAGGTACTAGGCTACTACTATATTAATCTATATCCTCTTCTTATTTACTATACTTGTCTTATATACTATACTTATCTTATATACTATTATTATAGAATAAGTCTAGTATTATATCCTCGTCTTTATTATCTTCTATAGTTAGTACCTAGTAGTAAGAGCTTTAGCTACTAGGTAATATCTCTTAGCTTAGTAATATAGCTATAATAGGTAATAATAGTTAGTAAGTATTATTATTATAAGTAGGCTATAGCTCGGCCTTAGGCTCTATAAGTAAGGGACTATTTATATAGCTAGTAATATTATTTAATAGAATAGCTACATATATAGTATAGTATTATATTTAAGAAGGGGCTTATATATAAGTCTATAATAGTATAATAGGCTTTTAACTATAATATAGTTTAATAATAACAAGTAGTTAGTTTAGTATAGAGTCTTAGTTATACTATAAAGGCTATATAGTAGCTAGTATAATATATAGCGTATAAGGACTTACTATCTAGTAAGAAGCGCTTACTATAAGCGCTAGATTAATAGTAGCGATATTACTTTACTTTAGTAGTAGTTAGGTTCTATTAACTAATCTAGGCGTAGAGAGTAAAGGATAGATAGGTAGGCAAGTAATAATAGATAGGTAAATAGATAAGTAAGTAAAGTAAGTAGTAGATAAAGACTTATTTAAGCTTATTATTAGTTTTAGGAGAAGAGGCTAGAATAGTTAGCTATACTATAGGATTCAGGTACTATAAATAGTTATATTACTTTAATATTATTTAGTATTACGCTTAAGCTATAAGGCCTTTAACTCCTCTTCCTCCTTCTACTTCTTCCTATAATTAGCTTAATATACGCGCTCGGCCTCGCGCTTTCTTACTTCCTATTCTACTTACGCCTAGATCTAGTCTAGTATCTAGGTAATAGGTAGCTATCTTCGAGGCATACTAAGGCTTAGAGGCTAAGAGCATATATATAGTAGTATATATAGTATTCTATTCTTATACTATAAATACTTATACTACTAAATACTTATACTATAAATACTATAAGATTAGGAGTAATAGTATATATTAAGGAGAAAGTCTAGGTAGTCTAGGTAAAGAGTCTAGGTAGAGTAGAGTAGAGCGAGATAATATAGGGATACTTAGAATAAGGTCCTAATAATTAGATATTAAGAAGACAAAATAATATCTACCTAGTTATATATTATTTAATACCTAAGAGTAGTAGATAGGAGGTAGTAGTCGAATTATAGTAGTTAATTTTATAGAATTAATTAGACGCGTAATAGAGAATACGCCTATATCTTCTAGCTAATAAGATTATGTCTTTAGACTATATAAGCTTAGTAGACTAGGAAGAAGTATAGAGTCTTTTAGGTAGAAGAAGAGTAGAATAATAAGAAAGTAGAAAAAAGGAAAGTAGAGGAAATTATAAGGTAGTAGGTAGGAGTAATATAAGTAATATAAGATAGAATAGATAGGATACTATAGAAAATAATAGTCGGATTATTAAGTTTGATTTAGAGAATTAATTAGAGTTATAGTAGAGAATACATCTATATTCTTTAGCTAATAAGATTACGTCTTTAGACTATATAAGCTTAGTAGACTAAGAAAAAGTATAGAGTCCTTTTAGTAGAAGGAGAGTAGAATAGGAAGGTAGAAGAAACTATATATACTATCTCTTCTACTTTATAGAAAGATATAATAAAAGTTAGAAAATAAAATAAAGATACTCTACTAATTCTATTATATAATGTTTTATACGTATATAAGAGTAGATAGGAGTATTATCTAAGAAAGTAGAGTAGGGAGAATAAAGTTTGAAGCTAGAAATAATTAGAGCTCTATATAGATCTATATAGAATCCCTTAGCTAATTAGACGATAGTTTAAGATATATAAATAGTAGACTAATTAACTCTACGCCTTTCTATAGTATAATCGAGGCTAGCCCTAACTCTAAACAAGCCTATAGTAAGGCCTTATCTTCCTTCTAACTATCTTTAAAAGTAGCTAATAGTTTGTTAGACTACCTTAATATCTTACTCTATATAATAGAGCTAATAATTCGAGCCTACTAGAAGTTATAACTACTTATATAGTTTAGTAATAACGCCTTAGTACTAATTATCTCTACCTTACTAAGATAACGCTTATAACTATAAGAAAGACTAGCGCCTTTACTAGCTTAGCTATCTAAGAACTTAGCTTTAAGCTACTATATATACTTCTACTTAGCTATTATCTTCTTAGATATAGACGCTAATACCTTCTTCTTATCGATCTACGAATTAATAGTATTAAGAGCTATCTACGTCTATATATACTTATAATTAGTACTATAAGATAGCTTTACTTACTTATAATAGTAGCTATACTATCTAGCAAACTTACTCTTACTAATAATTATATACTTAATATTACTTAGCTTCTTATCGATATATATATTAGTATTAGCCTAGATCCTATATATTAACTTACTAAAGAACTTAGTAGACTACTCTTTTATAAAGGTAGACTCGAACTTTAATATATAGTTTAATACTTATAATTATATACTCTTATTCTACTTTATATAGATATACTTAGTCTTTAGCCTATTACTCTTACTAGGCTTAGTACTCTCTATAATATAGGCGTTAGTAATATTATTACTACTATTATCTAGTAGATAGTTCTTACTAAAGTTACTTATATCTACTAGTAGTAGTATTAGTCTTCGAGGAGGCGCTACTCGAGCTAGAGTAAGAGCTAGAGTAGATACTTAAGACTATATTAAATATAAAGCTATTAGATAGAATAAAGATACTAGAGCTAGTTAAGATAGTACTAGTAATAATAATTAGAGTATACGCTAGAACCTATAGTCTATATATAGTAAAGAGCTAGTTATATCGATTAGTATTAAGATAGAACTAGTACGATAATAACTATAGCTATTATTATATACTAGTATTCTATACTAATATAGAGCGCTATAATAATCTATAGTAGCTATAGGTAATAAGAATAGTATATACTATTACTCTAATAGAGTTTATAATACTAGCGTACTCTAGTAATCCTATAAGTTATTAATAGTATTATTTGTCTATAAATCGAAAAGCGCTCTAGTATATAATAAGCCTTAGCTACTATACTACTCTATTATAAAGTTAATTATACTAATAGTTATAGTTATAGTTATTATAAGAGTAGGAGATAGAGTTACTTATAAGATATATATTATAATATAGATACGCTCTTAAAGCTTTTACTAATAACTATACTACTATTATAGCTAGCGAAACGATAATATCTAATTAGCTTTATTCTCTAGACTATTAAGTAATATCTAATATTATTCGACTATCGGAGGAACCTCTTAAGAAGGTAAAGCGTTAATTAGACTCGAGCTATAGCCGTAGCGCCAGACTATGTCCGGCGAGGGGAAGCAGCTGCTAAACCAGTGGACTGTGCGGTTATAGCCGCGCACGTGACGCCGGTCGCAATCCCAAAGCTGCCTCAACACTCGCATCTGCGCCATGTCCGTCAACCACACCGACATCAATGTTCGTCATCTCGCCCCCCACGCGTTCTTGATGTCGGCACCATCAGTCGAAGGAGACGCAACTGAAGTGCGCAAACACATCGTCTCGATCCCGCGCCCGCCGACGCCGCCCTCCTCCGATTGCGACCTGGACCCGTCCACCAACCGCCCGCCATCCTCCATCGCGGCCCGATCTCCCATCGCTCAAGCCCGATCCTCTGCGCCGTCCGCGATCCATGCGATAGCCTCGCTCGATGCGACCGACGAGCTCCTCCTCCGGCAGATCCAAAGTGGGGAGAAGACCTCTTTATCCATCCGTCCCAGTCACTTCACGCGCCTCGCTCCACACCTTAGAGAATTCCGCGTAGACTACGATCCCAAGCAAGAGAAGCTTCTGCGACGCATGCCCGGCTCGGTTCACGAGGAGGTACTGGAAACTTTGCGACGTCGATTATACCTCGAGCAGGAGCGCGTGCAAAAATCAGAACACGTCGATCCTCGCGTTCGACACGCAATCGCAAGCGTGGTGCTTCGCGGCAGTACAAGCATCACACTAGGACAGGGCGTGACGAAGGAGATCAGATCGCCCGATATATCCATCACCGACGAGCATGATGACACGCTTCCCACTTTCATCTGCGAGGTCGCGCACAGTCAGACAGCGGAGAAGGTGAAGGAGCTATGTCCCAAATATATTGAACGGAGCGAAGGTGTTATCCAATGCACTCTCGCTGTGGACCTTCCTTACGGTCGGCCGGGGCCCGGCTCTGTAACAGTCTATCGCATTGGCGAGAAGAAGATTGACGGGGAGATATGGGGCTGCGCCGTGGAAGAACAGACGGCCACGATCTGCGACCCCGATGGTGATGCGGAGGACGCTGCGATTGAGCTTCGCGCTTCGGACTTCCTGCGCCTTGATCCCGAAGATGGTGGTGATGAGGCGGACAGGACTCGAATCAGTATACCACTCGCCGAGATATCCCGTGCGTACAGAAAGGCGATGGAGGGCCAAGAGGAAGCGTCGCAACGCCCACGAGAAGCGACTAAGCGGAAGCGTCACGACGCCCGTCAGAAGCGCTGGCCACAGCCGAAGGTCACCTCGGGTTCCGAGTACGAAGATGAGGAAGCGCCGCAGGCCAAGAGGCAGGATCCAGATCCTGCGCGGCCGATGATGTCGCTGAGAAGCCGCAGCACCAGACCACCGGCGGCTTCGAGCAGCACACCAACGAGGAGGAAAAGCGAGAAATGGAACAAGGATCCGTCGGGTGATTCATAGATTTTAGAACCAGGGAGCTCAGACTTGTGGTACCAAGGGGTGGCTGTGAGGCTCGGTGAGGCGTACATCTAGTCGTGAGGGACGAGGGAGATGTCGATGTCAACTTCCCACCTTGTAGCAGAGTCTTCTCTACCTTCCCCTCCATGCCTGTACCGTCCTGCCCTCAGCACCGACGAATTGCTCAGTGACTTACTCGCTCACTATCTGTCATGCCGCGTTCGATAGAATAGAACACGAGTAGTGAATAGCTACAGGCTCCTAGACATTGACTACGGCGACAATCGATGTCTGTTTTCTAGGCCAAGGAGGGACTAAGGGTCGATACGCCTCGATTAGCTTTGAGGCGACACTGGCATCACGGGTATACGTCAAGCGAGTGAGTTGTGCACGCGCCAGGTGATGTGACGTGAGCCTTGATTCTTGACACTCCTCCCTTCGGCGCAGTGCATTTCTTCTTCTGCCATGTACACGATACATGCACATGCGATATCGAACCACAACCTCCCGGGCGAGGCGCAAGCTGGCGTAGGAGGCCAGAATCGAAGCAATGAACACGGGTGGCATGCCTCGGGAATGATCTGTAATAAGATCAAAATGACTGCGCTCGGGTCCGATATACTTACTTGAACGCCGTCGCAGTCTGAGCGCCGTCGTAGTCTGAGGCGTGTCGGAGTGTCTCTGTATCTGATACGAGATACTTTTTGCACCTGTTCACTAACTCGGGCAGTGCTACGTGCATGTCGACGCCTGCGGCAACAGATGTTCACGGTCGGGTTGGTAGTCATTGTCCTGCATAGAGAGGGCTCACTACGCCAGAAGCCAAATTTGACTACGTATGAAGCCGGGAATGGCCACATCTTGCCGAATTTGACTACATATAAAGCCAAATTTGACTACGTATGAAGCCACATCCTGCCGAATTTGACTACATATAAAGCCAAATTTGACTATTTTCTTAGTCAAGGACCCTCTTAATGACTGATGCTTCACACTGCCTGTAATATTCTACAAATTGAAGTTATCGTGCAGAACTTGTGTGTGTGACATATGCTGCATTCCCGGTGCCTGCTCACGGCCTGCATAGCAGCGTCGTGCCGTCAACCTCTACCTACCGACCAATACTACGCCACACATTCGGTGCCCCATGCTGAGAATTTGATGAGGTTCTCCTGTCGTTGTTGCGTGCAACAAAGACCGTGTAGCTGTGAGTGGCCGCTCGCGATTTTGGTGTAGCCGCCAGTTTTGACTACGTCGGCCCGACACTGCGTGCTCACGGCCTTGATAGCAGCGTGCTGCTGTCAGCGTCCGTCGAACAATACCACGCCGCGTCCGTTTCCTCCACCTGATAAACATCCAGGGAGTCTGATAAGGGTGTGCCGATGCTACTGCGTTCAACGGAGTTGGTGCAGTTGTGCGTGGCCCCCAGTTCTGACTACGTCCGCCCCACACCGTATTTTTGACTACGCGGAGATGCGTAGTCAAAAATGGTCGGCCAACCTTCTGCGTACGGATGTAGTCAAAAATGGTTGGCCCACCCGCAGTTGCTCCGCTGCCGCCCCTCCACATGATACAGAGTCTCCAGATCAATTCTACTTCGGCACTGCCTCACGCTTCATACATGTATGCGCACCTCTTACGTGCAGGTCAAAACCTGTCGGCCCTCCTCAACCAAGTACCTACTCCTGCCTTCAGCCCCTTTCTTCCTCCGCCGCCCGCTCCGTCTGCTCCACAAACGTCAACGCTCGCTCCAGCGCCCCTTCCTCGACTCCTTCCATCACCACCACCAAGCTCGCCCACGTTCCGATCCGGCGGTCTTTATACTCCATTACTGCTTCTACGATCCTGTCGGTGATCCTCTGCACGTCGCCGAAGTCGTAACGTGCAAGGGCGGCCTCGAGTTGTTGCTGGAGGGGCTCGAGGGTGGTGAGGAGGAGCTGTCGGTCATGAGGAAAGAGTGTCGCAAGGTGGCAGGGCAGCAGACTGGCCCTGCAGAGATATAAGTTCCTTTCTGGCCGAGGTGTTGAGGGCGGACTCACTCTTCTTCATCAGGCGCTCGCCGTGCTGCGTTGCTCGACGATTGGAGAGTCCCACGGTCCGGTCGCATCTTCTCTTTTCCCTTCTTCTCCTTCTTTGTCTTTGCCAACCGCAACGCTTTCAGCGCCTCTTCCAGCAACTCCACGGTGTATTGGCGCGCTTGCAGGGTGTCTTCTTCTTTCGCGATGGCGCTGTCAAGGTCCCGCATCTTGTCCCGATATGTGACAGCTTCCATGGCTTGGACCTGGTGTCAGTTTGATGAAAGTCCAGCAGTTGGATGTGCGCTGTCATCTGACTAGTCGAGGTGCCGTTAGCGGAAAGATCTTTGCGATGCGGAGGTCGAGCCTCGCAAGGTCACTTAAAGCACACTTGGAGCCGACGGGTTCTTGCACGATTTCCAGACTCTGTTCGACCGGAAGCGTACGCTTGCATTTGCGGCCGTTTCAGGGCAGCTATATGGTGTGCGCGGTTGGCTTGTGTTTAGCTGCTTCTGGCCGATTTGGGTCTCGGAGCGTGGGGCGTTCATGTCACCACATGTCACAGATCAAACGAGGTCCTGCACGATCGCCGTACTTTGTTTGTACTAGGGCTTCGGAGGCTGTGTCAGGCTGAGACCAACAGGAACCGTTGTTGATTGAAACATGTAGGTTCGGAAAGAGTATTGTGGCTTTGCTCGTCTAACCGCTGTGCACGAGATGTACCGATCTCTTTGTTACGCCCCTCTCTAGGCGCATGTTGTTGATTCATTTGCTAGCGGAAAGGACCATGGGGTCCTGCATAAACGAATGCACGTCCGGCTGGTCGACACTAACACTGTCAGCGGCTGCCAATGCCGCCTAGCATAATCTCCGAACAATGTGAACCCATGAACAAAGCCGTCTTTCATCTGTCGCACCCGGAGATAGGCGTGTGTGGTTTTTAATTCGTTCGCAACCAAATCGATGCTGCATGTAGAAACGAATGCGCCGGCTAAAAGCTCCATACCGCCACGCTGGGTATGTTTGGAAGAATCAAATGCAACTTCAGTGTCTGGCACAGAACTTGCGCGTTCGATCTAACTCCGTTGCAGCCTCCATTGCCAGACTGACGGTCAAGCATTTCGTCGAGTCGAATCATCCACGCACGCACGTAACACACCCCGCGATCAAGGCAATGACGTCCAACGCCTTCAAACTCACCCCAGCCGCGCTAGAAGCGGCGCTGCAGGGCGTACCAGAAGATCTCAAAAACAAGGTCAGGGGTGTTTTCTCTTCTTCTTCTTCCTCTTTCCAGGAGGCTGCAAGGCAGCTGGACTCTCAACCTGGTCGCACGCAGCTCCGGCGGATGGAATGGCGACGTGCTCATAATAGCGAACCTGGGATATCCGGTCTGGTCATGGTTCGCGCGGTTGCGAGGCAATTTTCGTTCCCTGGGATGTGTGGTCTGAGATGCGCTGTCCCGATCCAGCGGGAGCGAACACTCACTGCCATGATATCTTCCAGGCATTTTGAAGAAAACAAGACACCTTTCACGTCAATGTGTGCATCGAGACCATTTGACGAAGTGACGGCTGCAACGCAATCCGGCAGCGCAGCACGAAATTCCTCCCCTCAGCCCATCTCGACGCCACAATTGCCCTTACTGACACCCTTTTGCATCAACAGAAATTTGGCGGTCCGTACTCTGCCGCCCAGCTCCTGGCCGGCGGACCTGGCATTGCTTGGCGGCCAGAACCGATGCAAGCCACCCAGCTCCGAACATTGATCTTCGACCTCGGCCAGCAGAAGAAGGCATACCCATCCCCGCAGCAACTCGGCCAAGCGATGCAGGATCTTGGCCTCTGGACAGGCTGGCGAGCGATGGATCGAAAGATGGCGGTGAAAGTTCTGAGGCACGTGGAGGGACATGTCACCGGGAGGAAGCTTGGGAGAGCCGAGGTGGAGGACTTGGTCGAGGGGGCTTGCGCGTGGGTTGAGATGCAGAATGGAGAGGCCGGTGGGACTGTCAACAAAGCGGTGGTGGTCAATCCGCGATTGAGGGCGGCCGATAGTGGCACTCGCAAGGGCGAGCCAGACCCTGTCGATCTTCTACCCGACGCCCAGCCCCAACAGCGCACAGGTGATGACAATGATGAGCGCGATGACGGTGACAATAACGAGAGTCCCGACGACTATGACACAGCACTCCAGAACCTCAACGACCTTATGTGCCGCCTTGGCCTCGAAGCCGTCAAAGACCGGGCTCCTGACGCCGATGAGGAAGCGGGCTTGGTGCAGCGAGCTGAGGCGCATCTGGCAAAGTTGAAGGTGTTTCGGGAGAAGAGCAAAGCCATTCTGAGGCGCTTAAATGCGGAGCGGAAGGAGCTCGATGGGAAGTAGAGGATCTGGCAGGGTTGGCAGTGTTATCAGCGCTGTCTCCGCAAACAAGATGTACTTGTCCGTGGAGTCTGATCGTGGCCGATGAGACATCACTGATTTGTTTTTCTGGGCCAGGTATTGACTGTATCTAGAGCTACCTATGTGTGCGAGTCATCAAGCCATTCGTTCCCTACTGTTGAAAGTTCTCTGCGCTGGCTGAGCGATTTTTATGTTGCACAGGGACGCAACTAGGGAAGGCATGTGAAGGACAGAGACCGTGGATGGCAGTGCGGTCAATTGCTGTCGTACAGTAAGATGAATCGCTGTAGACTTGATCACCGCCAAGACATGTTACGGCTGCCAGATGCAGTCACAACTTGGATTTCATCATCCTCAACACTCTCGCTAGTGCAAATGTCACGGATACATCCCAATCGAAGCCGTCGCCATCCACCCAATTAGTGATGTCGCTGATACCCCTGCCAACCTCTAGATGACTGAGGTCAGATATGTAGCTCGTTGACGTCTCATATTTCTGGGTTCAGCTGCGGCACAGACCGGCCCCTATCTTGGGATCTTCAGCATCAAAGCTGTTTGCGAGTCTAGTAGATACAGAACCTTTCCCAACCGCGAGTCGCGGATGGTAGCAGGTGTAACATGCCATCCTGCAAATCGAGCGCTGTCAATTGTTCATTACGTCGTGGTGTCTGTTCGAGTCTGAGATGATCGGCCGTCATTCAGGCGTTTGGAGCGACGTCGCGGGCTTTCTTTTCGTGAAGACCCTGTGACAACAACATCGTCCACCAAGACTTCTGAAGGAGGCTCTGCTTCGCTGTTGTAATCGGAATCTGTCGGGTTGCTCGACCAGTCGAGCTCAGAAAGGTCATCGAGTTTGCGTTTTTGAGGCCTTGCCTTGTCCGTTTGTGCCTCATAGTATTCGTCGTACAGTGTTCGGAGAGGAACCTTGAGCAAGGCACCGTCCGCTTCTGCGCGCCCTTCATTACGACCAAGACAGATCAAATCAGATGCTCGGAGCACAAGCTCGCCTTCAATTGACCCAGCGTCTGATGTGATGAATTCAGCGTGTTGTACGACAATAGCCGTCCCTCGACGACGCGTACTACGACGACCGCCTGATTTGGAGCCAGCGCGATAGACTGTCACTGTGCCAGCCTTCGGCTCGTTGTACGGAAGATCCACAGCAATCGCACACTGGACTGCGCCTTTCGAATGCTTGATGTGCTGGATACAAGCGTCTTGGACATTCTTGGACTTCTGACTATAGGCGACTTCGCAGACCAGAGATGGATGCGAGTTGCTTGAGACTGCGCGGAAAGAGATGTCGGGTGTCCTTAATTCGAATCGCGAGCCACGTGGATTGATGATGTCCGTACTGCGTCTTGGCTTGACTTTTTGTAGGGCGTCCCGAACACGAGAATCGACGTCCGGCGACTGGGACAGCCGGCGTATCTCCTGCCGCAAACAGTCTTCCAGGACTTGGATCATGGCCTCATGTATAACATCTGGCATATGTCGCTGTAACAGCTCTTTCTCCGGATCGTAATCCAAGCGGACCTCGGAAAGATAGGGTCTGAGCCGCTCAAAGCGGTCAGGATCGAGGTGGAAGGCCGTCTTATTGCCTCTGTCAATCTGTTGAATCAAGCGCTGGTCGGCCTGGTCGAGCGGAGCGGCGGACGGAGAGTCGCGGTCGGATACGGGAGGGCTGGGAGGGCGGCGTGATATGGTGGGCGGAGTTTTATGAGCCGCGAACGAATCTTCCGCTGGTGGCGAAGACATCAAGTTGGTCAATGTCGCAGATGCATAAGGCGCGAGAGGCTGCCGGATTGTAGATTGAGAGAGGTGGAGGAGGTCACGTGGGAGACCGGATTGATCGATGGACAGATTGACTTGCTGACAACTACCTGAGAATTCATTGACTAATTGATGGACCAACCAAATACGGTCCGTGCTGCCGCCGTCGTGGAAGACCATGACATTTGATGCTCAACTCCTCCACCGGTCTCGATACACCAACCCTTTCTCTGCTCCGAGATGCACAGAAGCGGCAGCAAAATCGCCATGCGCCAGTCACTGCGATGCGATGTCCCGGGCTGGCTGGCCGGGTGGACTCCTGCAGGTAACCGGTCGCCATGAACACCTTTGTCACCCAGCCATAATCAAACGCCATGATCGATCCATCACCCCGGACCGCCATCCATCCATTTCGACTCCATCATCGCCAGCGTCATCATCGAAATGGCGGCCGCGGTAGCCTCCCCCGACGAAATCCACTCCCAAGCCTTCCAAGCCGTCTACACGCACGCTATGGACCCCTTTCTCACACTCGCTCAAGTCGACGATGACCTCGCCGCCTTGGACGAGGCTTACGAGTTCTTCGCGGCGCAGAAAGGAAGTCAGGCAGCAGGAGTCACATACGATTTCTTTGATGGCGACGGAGAGAAAAGCATGGACATGGACGTCCTTTCGCAATGTGAACGTCTTCGCCGTTGGGTCCGGCGACAGCGCCTTATCCTCGCGAGGGTAGAGGCAGACGACTTGCTAAGACGCATGCAACGTTGGGAGCGGGTGGAGGTGCTGGACGGTGACAGAGAGCCGGCTGCCGACTCGCATCTTCTGACCGAGGACGTTCGTGTTTTGGCCAGCATGGCTGAGTGGCTCGACGACTTTGCCAGAGACGACCGGCATTTCGCTTTGTGGGTCGCAAAGGACTGGGACCTACGTGATCAAGAGGGTGACAATGGAGATGGCGCAGAAGAAGAGGTGGAGTCGATCGGCGCCATTGTCCGTGCGTGTCGGAGGGCGTGGGCTGCGGTGTGTGTGGGAGCTGAGATAGAGAGGCGGAAGATGGAGGCAAGAAGTATGGAGATGGACGCGGTGGAAAGGAAGCGGAGCAAGACGCGCTGGCGATGGTGGTGCATTGGGCTGTCTTTGCTTGGGCTTGTGGGAGTGTTGGGTACCGGCATCATCATCATGCCTGTCCGCCTATCACAGATGGGACAACACAGCTCACCAGAAGTCCGCCCGGGAGTAAACAGCCAGATTGTCGATTCCATCCTCTCACCGGCGACATTCTCCGACCCCACCAACGACAACCGCAACACTAGCTCAGCCTCCACCTCAAACCTCGACGATGCGACCTCCTGGCTCGCCTACCTCTCCACCTCTCCGCGTCCCTGCGCCCATCTCTCTTCCTCCCCCGTCACCTACCTTACCCCTCGACTCCACGAACTCCTCGCCAACCCTCCACCACTGCCCCCTCAATTCTCCCCCTCCCACAACAACACAGGGTTCGCAGTAAAGGACACCCGCGCCATCGACCTCCATGTCCGGACTTGCCGACACGTCTCCCGCGTAGCGCGACTTGCACCAACGGATTCTCCAGATGCGGATTTCGGGAGGGTGTTGAAGGAGCTCAGAGTGCTCAGGGAGATGCAGGCAAGGGTTGCGGGGTGGAGGAGGTTGCGAGTAGTCGAAGGGGAGCAGGAAGAAGGGGCCAGGGTAGGAGAATGGATCTCAGAAGTGCTAGGAGAGGTTGGAAGAGTGGTCGCAGCCTGGGAGGGGTGTTTGGAGGGGTTCAGAGGCTGGGTTGCAGAGATGTCACAGCGATCTTGCAGAATCGATGTATAACATCTAGCCGCGATGTCGCTTTGCGCTTTTCCCGTGAATTACGCAATACGATCACGCCGAACTGTTCTGATGCTGCCTATATCCCCTCGCCTCGGATGTCGCGGATACACCTCCATGACCTCATTTCTGCTGTCTTCAAGATGAAAAGAAGAATTTGCCGTTTGAATCCCTCCCCCTCAGGCACTAACATGTCCATTGTCCAAGGTTCCTCTGCAGTCCGTGTCCACGAGCCAAAGACGAGCTCTTGTCGCCATCGCGACCTATGCGAACCACCCAACAGACTACTCAAGAGACTGGCCCTGTCCGATCATAGCGAGAGCGCCTCAAAGCTCGTCGTCGCCGCTGCGAGCCGCCAGCGGTGGCGCTCGATACTGCGATGGCGGCGGCGGCGGCGGTAGTGAACTCGGCAAGATTGACGGCGCTCGCACTGAGATTGGCGGAGCTCGCGGTAATGATGGCACTAGTGCGATTCTGGCGCTTTGTCATAGGTAGCGCTGCTAATTGACGTGACATCTTTGTTATTATGTCTGCGGGGTAGCACTGCCATTTGACGTGACGATCTTAGTCATTGCCAATTGACGTGACATCCTTAATAAAAGTTGTCATGTCTGCTGGTGAGACTACAAGTATCTCCGTTAAAGCCGGTCCCTCCAGCATAAGGTGCTTTCATCAACAAACAATCCACGTTGCCCGGCGTGCAACACGATACTACGATTATCTGGCGCACTTATCGATCCGTACAAACGATGTCGACCCGCGGCAATGACTCCGATACCGAGCATGATAAGAGCGAGCCCAAAGAAGACGCAGAAGATGAGGAAGCTCCCGCAGCATTAATGCCGCCAGGAAGCAATTGGCGCCCGGAGCGAGAGCAGCAGAATGTCGAGGTCGAGGTTGATGACGAGAATGGAGAGGATAGCATGCCATGCATCGCGAAGGAAGAAGATAGCACGGCATGCATTGTGGAGGAAGAGGACGCAGAGGATCATGAGGGTCTCCAAGAACATCACAGCCGGGCCTATCGCCAGCACGAGACGGCCCAGCATCAGGACCAGAGGCAAGAGCAAGATCAGGGTGCAGATCATGTGCAGCATAACAACGAAGGAGAGCGTGAAGTCAAGTCTTTGTCGTGGCAAACACCGGAGGAGAAGGCTGGAGGTGCTGGAGATGTGTATGCGCAACCTTCAGGCAGCTGGGCCTCCCTTCAAGCCGGTCCATTCATGATACTGCTGCTGAGCCTTGTCCTCGTAATCGGTATGGCCTACTACTCCTACAGCTCTCGCGCATTGCGCTCCGCTGCTCGTCGAACTTCTACCACAGCTATGTCGTATCTCGATCTCACCCGGAACAACCACCTCTACGCTGCTGCGCCGTACCTCCCTCTGTCCGTGCTGGTCGCACTGACTCGCTGGATCGAGAGGGGCCAGGTCCTGTTGCGCATCGGAGCTTTGAACGGGGGAAGAGATGGCGGCATCGATGTTCAGGGTGTGGCAGCGGTGGGAGAAGACCTGTTAAAGGTCGATGCGGGCTTGAGGAAGTTGATTGGCTGTGCTGCACCTCGTAATGATGGCAAAGAAGCTGAGATAGCGGCTGCGAAGGCATGGCTGGGCAGCAGTAGTGTTATTGGGAACGGCGACGCAGCGACTAGCTGGCTCACAAGCGATGACATGGACGCCGACGACGGCACAATCCCTCTGCAAGGTCTGCTACGCTCTTTTTCGCCCACCACCTCGCCTAATTTTGCCGACACCGCTCTCCTCCAGGCCTACATTTACGCAATCCAGGTCGAGGAGTGCCAGGAGAAGTTTGCCGATGCTCTGGTCAAGCACGGTCTGACGTCGCGAGCGGGAACCACCAGATACAAGAGGAAGGGAAAGAGTGAGGGGGACAGGCTAGAGAGGCTCATCGAACAAGATATGGACGTCTTCATGTGGCAGGCTGTGAGGGGAATCGGGGATGCGGTGTAATTCGGAGATTCATCAGATGCAGAGATCGACAGCTTTTCAACCACTGCTTTAGCATTGACAGAATAGATATGCAATCAGAGCATACTTTGCACAGGGACTTGACTTGATTTGCGGCTCGCATCATCCAGCGTTGCGTAAGAAGTAATCGATTGAGGCGGTGCACAACGCTTCAAGGAACTCACTGTATGCGAGCGAATCACATGACGGAATAAGAGAAAGTATCCACTTGATGCGAATGAATCTCATGACGAAACAAGAGAAGTGCTCGATGCGAATGAATCACATGGCGGAACAAGAGAAGTACATGTATTGTATGTGCTTGCGCGAGCTGACGTCGAACTTGTGGGCGATCAGGTCGCGATGCACAGAATCTAAAAGTTGTTCTACGTCGAGTAGGAGGTACAACATGTACTTCGTACGGAGGAGCACAACACAATGTGGACGGGCGCGGGTAGGAAGGTCTGCCGATCAAGCGCATGCTGTGGATGAGCCTCTGCACGTGATTTATGCCAAGACACAGATTTGTATTGTGATTCGAGTCCTACAATCGATACACCGCGTTAGGACCATCATCCTTATTATCAACAATCTTTACATGTGACACTTCTTTCAGCCACCCACACACCTCCAAAGAGAGAATTGACCCTGGCTTGCCGTGGCAAACGCCGTCTATGTACCGGAAGCCCAACGCGCGACAAAGTGCAAGTCGGCCACGCGACGCATTGCAAAGCAGAGCTAGCAACAAGACCGAAGCAGTACCGCACAGCGCTCGGTGACCCGACACATAGCAGAGCACGCGAGCGAGACCCAGATGCCGTACAGAGCCATTGACCAAGGCCACCGACGCAATGCAGAGCGAGCGCTCGAAGAGCAATCCGAGACAGTGCCGAGCCGGTGAACGAGGAACAACCAGACGCGGTGTAGAGCCAGTGACCGAAAATCCGGCGCAGTGCGGAGCCAGCGACCGAGGATACCGACGTAGTGCAGAGCCAGCGACCGAGGGCAGGACCTGACGTAGTGCAGAGCCAATGACCGGGGACGCGACGCAATGCAGAGCCAGTGACCCCGCCCGGCAGGACCGAGAGGTTGCAGCGCAGAGCCAGCGGCGCTGACCTCGATGCAACGCAGAGCCAGTGGCGGTGACCTTGTTGTTGCGCAGTGCAGAACCAGCGGCGGTCACCTGGTTGACGTAGTGCGGAGCCAGTGACGGTGACAGATGTTGTTGACGCAGTGCAGAGCCAGTGACAGTGACAGACTTTGTGGACGCGATGCAGAGCAAGTGAAGGTGACCCGGTTGACGCAGTGCAGAGCCAGTGATGGTGAGCCGGTTGACGCAGAGCAGAGCCAGCCGCTTGTCGACGCAGTGCGGAGCCAGTGACGGTGAAGTGCGGAGCCAGTGACGGTGACAGACTTTGTGAACGCAGTGCAGAGCCAGCCGGGGTGACAGATGTTGTTGACGCAGTGCAGAGCTAGTGACAGTGACAGACTTTGTTGACACGATGCAGAGAAGGTGACCCGGTTGACGCAGTGCAAAGCTAGCGGCGATGCAAAATTTTATTGACGCAGTGCAGAGCCAGTGACGGTGACTTGGTTGACGCAGTGCAGCGCCAGTGACGGCGACCCGGTTGACGCAGTGCAGCGCCAGTGACGGCGACCCGGTTGACGCAGTGCAGCGCCAGTGACGGCGACCCGGTTGACGCAGAGCAGAGCCAGCCGCTTGTCGACGCAGTGCGGAGCCAGTGACGGTGAAGCTGGAATACCACCGCGCCCTCAGATTTGAACACCCTCGCTGCAAGAAACCTACGTTGCTGACTTATTTGCTAACCTACGTCGTCCACAGAGCCCTTATATGAACGACATCTGGTCCTGCGATCAAGCCGACCGAGAGATGATAAGAGTCTGAGATCAAAGCGTCGAGTGACGATGCTGTGCACGCAGTCCCTTCTCACCTCAGAAACGGGTTCGCCAGCAACCCGTCCTCCTCCACGGTAAGGACAACCCCACTAGTGCGCCGTATTATAGACGTCCGCCCCACCCTGCCCTTCCTAGATCCTGGCGAGGAAGCCGAAGGGAGGACAGTCGTATACCAGCCTTCATCGTCCTCATCCGCATGCTCATCCCAGTCCTCATCATCATTACCATCATTATTCTTACTGTGCTGCAGCACCAGACCATCGTCCTGCTGCAGACGCCGCGGCTCGAGACTCCGGCGGTGTTCACGGGAGGGGCGGGTCGTTATGTGCGTGTCACCACCCGTTGAGGACGAACGCATCTGATGTGGTGCTTTGGCCCGTTGGGGTGGGCTGGCAGGAGGCGACGTCATATCCGCATCAATGTCCGTGTCGCAAGGACGAGGACGACGCGACTGGTGGGGTGAGCTGAGAGTGTGGCGTGACAACATGCTGGTGCCCGGGTGAGGAGGTGGTGGGTGGGAGTGCGGGTTGGTGGTGGTCGTTCCGGCGTCTGCGGACGCGGGTAGAGGGATTGACCGGGGTGGCGGCGGTTGACGAGTCTGGCGCTGTGGAGTCCCGTTCGATGGCGCCCACATGCTTTCCATCATGCCTTTCTTCTCCTCGCTGCTGCTGCTGCTCTTCTTCTCGCTGCTGCTGCTGTACTTCTTCTCGCTGCTGTTGATGGACAGCTTTTCACTGCTGCCGATGCCCATCTTATCCTCACCACCGAGGTCTCCACCCTCCCTCTTCTCCTTCTTCTCCTCTGCCTCGCGCCCTACCTGCCCCAGCACCCTCACCAACCCTTCGATTCTCTCCTCCAAGCCCCTGATCACCTCCGCGCCTCTCGTACCCTCCTCGTCCATCCATTGGACCTTCCGACTCAACGCCTCGTTCTCTCTCAGCGCCTCCGAAAGCTGCGCAGCACACAATTTCAAGTGCGAGCTCTGCGCGTCATGCTCTCCAACCAACGCCGTATGCGCGTCATGCAAGCATGCAGCCTCGCGAAGTTTGGCCTTGAGGGCTTCAGATTCTTGCTGACAGGTCCATAGAGCAATCGAGACGGACTCGATCCGTTCGTCCTTATAGCGCAGCTCCTGGCGAACCAGGTTCTCCATTTCCGCAACCTGCTCGGCAGACATGATGTGATTCGAGGAGGAAAAGCGATGGGAGAGGATTTCGGCATCCTTGGCGCGGAGCGCCTCAAGTTCGTCGCGGAAGATGTCGCGGGCGATAGAGGTGTGCCGGAGCGCTTCGGCGACGTCCAGGGGTGCGCGTGGATCGTGAAGGAGGTACTGCAATGCCTCGTCCGGGGTGGTAAGGGTTGTGCTACAGGAAGCGATGGCGAGAGCGAGGTGTTGTAGAAGCGGATGGGTGTCAAGGGTGGGGGTGGCGGAGGTGTTGGGTGTGAGATCCATGTGGTCCACAGGTGCAGTGATGCATTCCGAGGCCTGATCCGCACATGGTGCCGGGTGTCCAGTCGGAGGTCCAGGCAAGGCGGAAGGTGTCGCGGTAGAGTTGTCGAGCTGCGAAGAAGCTTCAAGCGGAGGAGGACACGAATCAAAACATGACGAAGTGCCCGCCGATAATGCCGTGTCGGAAGCCGTCGTTTGGTTACGAGTCAAAGTAGCAGGTGTCATCAGATTCGCATTGTGGGAGTCATGCCGATGCTCGGTCTCTCCGGCAGCATCGCGTATGTGAGCCGAAGCGAGATCTCCATTCTGCTTGCACTATGTTCAGTGTGAAGAATCCGCAGAGGACAGTTAGACGCCACTCACCTCTCGCATCTTTCCCAACCTCCTCAGGCATTCCGCTGCCGAAATTCCTTCCCTCTGGACGGGTTCACGAAAACCTAGCACATCAGCAATGCCCACATCCAGACGGGATTTGAGCCAGCTCACTTCCATCGTCCCCGTCCGGAGCGCCATACCCCCAAATGTCCCACTCATAGCCCTCCTGTCCCCACCGCTTGGTATACGTCCTCCACCGCGCCACAGCAAAGCCACTGCCCGCACCTCCTGCCGTCTCGACTACAGCGCCCGCCAGCCCGGTCTCACAAACGCGCTTCTGCACGAGGCGAATGACGCGTTTGGCGAGAGCGATGTAGACGTCACCATCTGCGTCGCTCCAGCCGAGGTCGTTGATCAGGCGGGCGACGAGGTGGGCGTCGAGGGTTTGTTTGCTGAGGCGGTGGTCGGAGCAAAAGGCGAGCACGCGGTGGACGGTGGCGGTAGACCAGCGGATGGCGGTGGCGGTTAGTGCTGTGGCGGGCGTGAGGTTTTCGTAGGTGGTGGGTGCCATGGTGTGAATGATTGGGGCGAGTCTTTGCCTGGACTGCTAGTGAATGAGGGGTAGTAAAAGTCAAGGGGAGAGGAAGCGTGGCATTATGTTGTGTCGCGTGACGGTCAGCAGCGTGGGGATTGAGGCGAGGTGGACGCGCTGCATGTCTCAGCGGTATGCATGTGTCGGTATGTCGCGATGGGGATCACGCACACCATGGCGCTATGAGGAGGTCGCGCGATGGACTTGGTGACAATCATGGATTGTGTCGCGATCTGGGGTGGACACACTGCATGTGATGACGAGGGAGGAATCTGTTGCGCCATCACTGTCGTCGCGTTCTCCTCACCGCCCAGCTGCTTGTAGGCGCATATCGCGCACACCTGGCGCTATGAGAATGTCGCGAGATAGACTTTGGGAAAGTCATGGATTGTATGTCGCGATCTGGGCTGTGAGGCAGGCGGACACGGTGCATGTGATGACGAGGTAGGAATCTGTTGCGCCATTATCCTCATCGCGTGCTTCTCCGTCTGAATTTCCTTCGGGCGCATGCCATAGCGACACGAGAAGGTCGCGACATAGACTGCAGGAGAACCGTGGAGTGCGTGTTGCGATCTGGGCTGTGAGGCGGATGGACACTGCATGTACCGACAAGCTGGAATATGTTGCGCCATCATCCTTACCGCGCTTCTCTGTCTGAGTCTCCTGTGGGAACGTATCGCACACATCGTAGCCCCATGAGAAGGTGGCGATATGGATCGTAGGGGGATCATGGATCGAATGCGCAGTGGGGCGAGTAGACGCACTGTATTCGATGACGATGAAGGTCTGGAACTGGCGCCACGTGAAGGTCGCGACATGGCTGTGAGGAGAATTGGCGTTGTATGTCAGGTAGGTAGATACACGTCGTCTTCCATGTCATCCTTCCCATCCTCCCTCTCTTCCTCTGCCTCCCTCCGTCCCCTCCACTCCCGTACACAACTCGTGAATCCGCTCCTGCCCTCCCGCGCTCGTTCTCGGTCCGGTCGACGGGGACGCCTGTCTCGCGGTTCGATGACGGAGGCGCAGCTTGCGGTGGAAGAGGTCGAGGAGGTGGAAGGGGAGGGGGTTCAATCCGACGCGAGACGACGAGAAGGTACCAATGCATCACATCTTCTCCCGCCATGCGTGCTGACTAAAATGTCCTCCAGCTTGCGGCGCGGCTGCTCCCGTGCATCACGTGCTGATCGGAGGAGAGCTCGCACACGGGACACGCGCACACTCGGATCACGACGACTCGGCCCAGTTCGACCACGACCGGCGACTGCGAGCGAGTCCTCGGTTCCGCCGCTGCTACGATGCGCCGGAGCGAGACATCCGACGAGGCCGGACATCGGTTAAGGTGGAAGATGGGAAAGAGGAGGGTGGGATGGGCATCGAGAAGGCGTGCGGGAGATGGATGATGGATGGACAGGAGGGAGTGAGGCGTGAGGCCGCTCAGACACCCGGCATCAGGACAGCCGCCGAGCGAGCGGAAGAAACGGGGGCCGAAGGTGTTGCGGTGGTCGTGCTTGGAGGGAGGCGGGGCTGGAGGTGCACATCCAGATCCTCTCTTCCCTCCAAGCACGCCTGTCCTCATCCCTTTTCCCTCCTTCTTCTCTTCGCCTCGGTGCGCATCTTCTGCATGTGCATGTCTGGCGGCGGGCAGAGAGATCAGTCGCAGTGATGAAGGGGGACACAGTGGGAGGAATCGGTGGCAGCGATGAAGGGGGACACAGTGGGAGGAATGGGATGCAGAAATGAAGGGGGACATGGTGGGAGGACGTCGACGTGGCCGCGACAAAGGGGCACACAGTGGGAGGATGGGTGGTTTCTACACGTATGTATGTAGGAGACGACGGCTGTGCAGGGTGCGTAGAGCGCGTCTGCGTGGTCAAAGACACTTCTTCCATCTGCTGGTCGTTGTCTCACCGCGCGTGTTCGGGTACCTGCAGCATGGTCCATTGTTCTCCTGCGACATGCCTCCCATCATCCCTCCAACCTCCTTCACTTTTGCGCACGCACATGCCATCACAGTACATCCTCATCATCATCCTCATCATTATCCTCCTTAGCATCAGAACCATCACACAGCCACGCCGTCTCGACGATAGACCAACATGTCCACATCCTCGCCACGACGGCCGCCGCGCCATCCGCCAACGCCGCCGCCACCGAGCCAGCGTACACCAGGAGCATCCTATCCATCGACGACCTCACCCTTTGTGGTCCGCCACCGCAACCAAAGCCCATCCTCCGATGCCCTCCGCGCGGCTGCTGCGAGCATCACGCGCGACGGCGCTTCGACCACGAGACAAGCCAAACCCGGACGTGCTGCGTCACCAGCCGCGTCGCTGCGATCGGACGCCTCGTCATCGACCGCAGATTCGACGGCACTCAGGAGGGCGGCTGCCGACCTGGCACAGAGGTACGGGAGTCGGGATAGTAGTCGGAGAGGCTCGTTGGCCGAACATGATCGCGGTGGTCAGGTTGGCCAGGGCGGTGGCGGCGGCAACCAGGGAGACGAGGATACAGTCGGGTTGGGGAGTTGGGCGATTGGGCTTCCTGGGTCATTCCCGCCGAGTTGGGAAAACGACAGCGACGACGGCGACGACACGGGTCATGACCGACGAGATGTGGTGGGGTCGGGGCTGAGGCGTGGGAAGGCACGCCACGGCGGTTTGATCAGGCGTGCCGTGGACAAGATTGCTGCGGTGTGGGAGCCGTCAGCCAGGACAAAAGGCCGAGGGCGTGCTTCACCATCACCATCATCATCACCACCACAGGCAGCTCGGAAGCGGAGGTCGTCTGGAACTCCAACACGTCCGGTTCGAGCGAGCGATGACGTTGTCAATGAGCAGGCGGTCGATGACAAAAGCACGGCACGATCGAATCCAACCATATCGACCAGGCAGAAAGCACCGGTGTCGTCGCCGGTTGGTCAAGACGTCGGGCGGCCCCAGCAGCAGCAGCACGACGATGAGGAGACCACGGCCGCCGCACCACAACACGCGCTGGAGCAAAGGGGAAGGCTGACTGCTCGTCCTGGCTCACGGGCGTCTTTGTCCGTACAGCGCGACTTGGAGGGTACAAGTAGACTGCGGGATGGAGGGTTCTTCGATCACGATGATCAGACACTAACGTCGTCAAGGGCTGCAGGTGCATCGGAGGGTCTCATCCGGAGGGCGCGAAGCCTCAGCGTCAGTAGCGTAGTTCAGCGCCAAACTCCCGGCCTTCGCGAAGGCGGTACCAGCCTCAGACGGTCTGGATCTTCTTCTTTCTTTGACGCTGACGCTAGGCAGAGCATAGGTGGCGCCTCATCCGCTGGTCGAGATGACAGCAGTGTACATGTCAAAAGAAAAACGAGTGGCATCACGACGCCTCCGACGACGACGACTCGCACGGTCGCTGATTCTCGCGACGACTTCTTCTTCAGTGGCGCAAGCGACGGAGGCTCTGGAGCGAGGCGGAGTGATGCGGCGCTGTCTCCACGCCACGGCGATTCCCATGCCGACGCTCCTGGCGAAGACGAACGTCGGAGTAGCCGGAGCCAGCAGCAGAGAGGAAGGGAAAGTGAGAGAACGCTATCGACGGCCACGGCTGGTCATCATTCGCTTCTTCGGTCTGACCAGGGCGGTGGCATCGATAATAACGATGACCGTGACGCCGACAGCACTCGATTTCAGGACGAATCCGTCCTCTTATCCTCCGCTGCGATGCCGCTTCGCCCATCCAGCTTGAGAAGGACCCCAAGCAGACCATCACGTAACGGCTCCCATCCCTACGTCCGATTCGACTTCGACGACTTTGGCAATACCGCTCCGACGTTATCCAACGCCGTTAGTGACAATGACTATCCAAAGACCCAAGATTCTGGTGGTGCGGCTGGAGCGACGCCCACCACCACCAGTCCGACCGGGGCCACCACAGCTTACCGACCCCTTCGCATCCTCCGCTTCTTCCTCGTCATCTTCCTGCTCCCTCTTACCCTCATCCTCTTCAGCCCCTTCATCCTCGGCTTTATCCTCTCCTCCTCTCCGTTTCTCACCCCCGCACAAGCACCGCCACAAACACCAGCGCCTACCCCTCTCTCGTCCACTGCCCTCCCTATCGACCACCTCATCCACGCCATTCTACAACTGAGCCACGGCTTCGACTCTGGCGTCTCGGCCTTTGACGATGCGGCATTCGCACCCTGCATCGCTGTGTGGATGGGTGCCGAGCTTTTGAGTGGCACAAGGCAGGGTGCCGATGATGGGAGGTCCGAGGTAATGCGGAAGTTCGAGAACATTGCCGTTAATGGTGCGTTCACGCCACCTCTCCAAGCAATCGTATGCGCGTACGTGTGTGTGCGATCGTGAAGCTGATCTTCATTTTCTCCCACAGATCCCTCCCAAACGAATTGGTCGCACCCTTGTCTTCGGCGTCAGATGGCAGGAGTCGAGCGTCGTGATGCCAAGGCACGACTCGTGGTGCTGGGAGACAGCGACGATACTCAGACGTGGAGGTTAGGTGCCGAGGGCATTTGGCCAGTGGCAGAGGTGTTTCTGGAGATCCAGGGCTTGGTGGGCGGCTTGGAGGTCGTGTTGGTATGTCTAATGTTCGTTCCTTTGCGTTCCTTCGTTGTAGACCGGCGTGAGAGTTCCCGTGTCTACACCAGTCTGGTGGTGAGGGCGGGTCAACGCAACTTTCGCAGCTGTCGGTCGTTCGAGACATTTGGAGGAGCAAGATGATCGACCCTGCACCTGGTGCTCAAGTGATTCGCTGCACACGACGTGGCTCCTACTCGTTTTGTTTATTGAACCTCGGGCACAAATACTGACGATCCATCACCGCAGGTCACTCTAGGCGCCACAGCCTCCCAGGAAGCCGAACACATCCGGCGACTCCTGGTCCCTGAGGAAGCCACTGCCCTCGCCATGACGTCTCCCTCCTACTTGGCGCTCATCACTCGATTCTGGTACACGCGCGTCTGGCATTCCACCCTCGCCCTCCACGAAGCAGACGACGAAAGCAGCTCCCAGTTCCCTCTGTGGGTGCGCGGGGTGCGGACCGCCATCACCAGCCCCGTGTGGAACCTCTGGCTGCATTACGTCTTCTACGGCTCGTGGGAGCCGTTTCCCGTGTCCCTCCGCCACCATCACACCATCATGGCCTCCGCGCTACTCAACGCCACTTCGGAAGTTGCGGGCTCACTGCGTCAAATCCAGGATCTCGGCGTGCCCTGCGTCGACCAGCTCGTGGCGTTCCAAACCAAGCTTGCGAGCGCATCCCATCAGACCCATCTGGGACCGCGCTTCCTGGACGATGTCATGCGCCGCGACCTGGAGCCTGTCTGTAAGTGGGCGCGCTCGCAGTCTGCGCCCGTGGAGGGCGAAGCTCCGTATGCGAACCTGCTCGATGCGGTCGATACGCTGCAGCAGCTTGAGCGCAGACTGCAAGATATCGTGGATTTGAGCCGGAGAAGGGGCAGGGCGACTACGGGCTGGCGGGCGCTGAGTGGGCCGAGCGATGTGCAAGAGTTGGAGCATAGGGGAAGGAAGATGTTGGGGCGGCAATTGTGGGAGATTGGTGGGTGGATTGAGAGGTGGGGAATTGAGGATGGTCGTGGCGGGGCGTGAGGTTGGTGGTGCGGGTTTGCTAGGGACGAGGTTGTGCCATCGTCGGATCCTCGGGTGTGCACTCGAGGGACTGCCGTAGGTTGTGCCGCTCCGTGTGAATGTAGACTACGTGATGAATGTAACGCGATCCCAAAGTAAGACTTGAAGGCAGTCGTCTCCACAGTCTGTCAAAGACAGCTCGACTGGCCAGCTGATGGCGATGAGTTCAGTCCTTTACTCAGACATTTGACAGTCAAATGAACAGATTAATGAAAGTTGACTGGTGACCTCCTCTCACCACAAGCAACCAGAAGACGATGCTGTTGCAAAGACGCCGTCGCCACTATCTGCGCCTACCACAGCCCAGCCTGGATCAATGGTCAGCAGTACAGAGCTCTTTGCTGCAGGAGTCCATCAGCGCCTCGTGAAGATGCCATGCCCGTCAACGCCGCCTCCCTGTATTGACACGATCTTGTGGACGCGATCGCATCGCTGTACCCACGCATACACCGAACAATGATGCTCCGAGGAAGAATTTCTACACCTCAGCCCGTGTGAGCACTCCTTCGCAGCAACAGTCTCCCGGCCCTGACGAGCCTGCTTGATCATCCCTACTTCTCATACGCCATGCACTGACCGAAATGGCTCTTGATAGCCCGTCGAAGCGCCATGCTGCATGGCCAGGACTGCTCTTGCCCGACGGAGCTTGATGCATAAGTTGATTCCATGATATGTTACTCAAGTCGCTTCGCATGCGCTTGTTCCTGGCCCCTGACTTGCACTGTACTCTTCTCGACGTGGCGAAGCGCCATACTGCATGGCCGACACTGTCGTCTCCGATGACCACGGCCTAGACGGCGTTTGCCTGGACAGGATTTCATGTATCATTTGATGTCATGACCTGTTGCTCGAGTTGCTTCGCACGTGCTTGTCCCTGGTACTCTGACCTACTCTGTAGTTCTGGCGAAACCCTTGTCAAGCTCTCTTCAATCGCGAAACGGACTGCCAGTCCCATCCGCAGGTCTCGTATTACCATCACCACTGGTCGACCAGAAGTGTGTCTCGAATCCACTAAGAAATCAGTATACAGCGGAGCAATCCCTTCGAGCCGTTCCAAACACACCGGCATAACTTTCTCCACTGTACCTCATCAATTGCGTATTGGATCCGCGTCTCAGATACCTCCTGCTGTCAGCCCTGCACTGCAGACGGCGCCTTCACGCATCCCAGCCCTGTCTATAGTCCGCACGTAGCCGGTTTCCTTGGCGAGAGCCCTTGTCGCCCATCATCATGTCGTGAGCGTCAGAGCCGAAAGCAGGGGCATCGTAGAAGCCAGAGCACGAAGTCGCTCGCAATGGACCGCATTCGTCGAGGCAAGTTGCGCGGGCACGAGCGCACTGGCGAAAGATTCCAAATAACAACGCCCCGAAACACGAGCACAGCTTCGCAAGGAGTTCGCGAAACGAGGCGTACATGTTAAGTGATCCTCGGAGCGGTCTACACCGTGTCTTGAATTTGTCGGTCATGTCAAGATTCATTTGCGGTGTGTGACGAAGTGGGCTGCAAGCAAATGGTGCCGCGTGCTCATGCTGGTTGGACTGGCCAGTGAGAGCGTCCAAGGGGTTGAGTCGTGGTGATCTGAGTGAAGATCCGTGCAAGCTGGCATTTCCAGATGCGTGACCATGTCGTCAGCGAGCTCCGGCTTCTCGGTAGCGTGATATGGGGGAGTGCGCCCGCTGTCGTGTAGCTGTCGAGTGCGCGGAAGACGGAGATCACAGTAGATGGAGGTGGTAGGAATGCAAGTGGTCCAGTTCGCAGAGGCTGCGCTTCGATTGTGAACGGAAAGATGGTCTGCCAGAATGAGTCTGAGGGCGACAGCGTGGTCCGGTGCAAAGATAGGGTGGTGGTTGATGGTGGACCAGATGATTGCGGAGCAGGCACTATGAGCTCTAGGCAGGTTGAGCAGGATTTTCTGATATACAACGTGCAAACGAGTGTTAGCCGAGGTGGCCACGGTGCGACGGTGGCAAGGAAGCTGAATCGATGCGCTGTCGACGTGGCTCCTAGCACGGCATGATCACGTTCATGGTGGCGGACATGGTCATCGCGATGTACTTGATGATCGTATTGCAGAGGTCGAAGACTTGGCTCACTGACTGGCGTCTGGAATCATGAAAGCCCATCTTCGAAGGTGACGACGTGCTCGACCTGATATACATTATGTTACATAGTATTCTCATCGCATCATCTCGTAGCAAAAACTAGCCACTTACTGTCCCATCGCTGGCCGAGACAGAACACACGGCAGCCGACCCAGCAGCGACTATGCGAAGATGACCCCAAAACGTTCACAGGTACTTGGATGCCTGTTCAAAATGGAACTTGCGGAGTGCCACTTTCAATGCCTCCAGCTTCCCTTTCAGCTCGTCCACATCCATTTGCCTACGCATGAGGAACGCCTTCAAGCCAAAGATAAACTCAGCCTGACGTGCTATTAATCGCACAGAGTCGGCCGAGGACTTTTCTTTGTCGATGAGTTGCTGCAACCCCGCGGCGTGCTGTTGATCGTCCTGCTCGGTCGCCGCCTCGTGGCGCGCTCTGACGAGAGCGATGGTCGCCTCAATTTCGCGCAGCTCCTTGATGCAGCCCGGATTGGGATTGAACTCGACAATAAAGCCTTTGAAGAAGTCGTAGTACAGTGTCATGTCGTCAGATGGCAGCTCGGATCGCAATTGGCTATAGTCTTTCGTGGCGCCAACAGAGGACTCAAGATCGATTTCAGGCATGGCGGGTTCCGGCGCAGCGGCAGTTAGGGGAGCGACGGCCATCTGTCCGCTACCGAGCGCCAGAAAGGCTTCGTGTAGCGCGTCGCGCATGAATTGAGCCTCTTCGACCGCGGGAGAGAAGCCTTCTCCGTCGTCAGCCATCTCGCAAACTGCGGCCATGATACAGAGTATGCCTGCATCATGCTCAGTGCCCAGGCCTATGCGATAAGGACAAATGGCCTCCTGAGACTTCCAGGTGCTTCGCGAAGCTTGTCGTGCTGATGGGCGGAGCGCCTCGACAAACGTCCGCATGGCTGCCTCTTTGAGCTGCTGGAAGGGCTCACCTCCATCTCGGGGGTCGTATATACTGTACGTTGCCTCGGTGCAATTTACTACGCCCAAGCAGCAGTGCGACGTGGATGTAAAGACCAATGGCACGAAGAGTAAGTCTTTGCCAACACCAACATCATAGCTTTCTTTAGCGAGTGGCGTGGCGGCTTCGGGACGTACAAAGTCGTAGCGCACAACATGGATCCGGCCAGGATCCTTGTTCAGGAGCTCGATCGTCCAGTAGACAGTTTGGCCATCTAGTATGCCGTCTGAAGAACCAACAAGTCGAGCAATCTCGCGAGCCTGGCCGGCCGTGAGACCTTTCAGCAGCGTGGTATCATCGTTTGGACAAGCTGTGGGCTTTGTCACAGTCTCTGAGCCACCGGGAGCCGTGTGCGCGCCAGTTTGACGCATCTTGAGCGCCCTGCCGAGGGAAGGTTCGCTGCCCTTGCGCTTTTGTGCGGGCATTGTATCAGGGACGTCGATGAAGGTGTCGTCTGTAAAGCTGACGTCGAGTTCTTGGTAGGATGGTTCCGTCAATCTGGCGGTTGAGGGAGCGCCGTAGGAAATCGAGGAGAGCTCCGAACAACGGAAGAGCTCGGAGAAGAGCTCAGAGTGAAGGGAGAGATCGGAGTGAGGCTCGTGTTGTGGTCCACGGCCGATCTCTAGTGTTCGATCGCCTTCGCAAGTGACAGCAGAAAGCTCGTGTGGCGTCGAATGCTCTTGAAGTGTGCTCTGGTGATCAAAGCGAGCCGCTTTGGCGACAGGGCGAGTAGAGTCAGCTTGGGCGGAATTGGCTTGGGCGGAGTCGGCTTGGACGGAGCTGGCTTGGGCAGAGTGAGCTTGGGCAGAGTGAGCTTGGGAAGAGTCGGCCTGGGCAGGGTTGGCTGGGGCAGAGTCGGGCTGGGTAGAGCTGGGCTGGGCGGAGTCGGGCTGGGCGGAGTCGGGCTGGGCGGAGTCGGGCTGGGCGGAGTCGGGCTGGGCGGAGTCGGGCTGGGCGGAGTCGGCTGGGGCAGAGTCGGGCTGGGCAGAGTCGGCTTGGGCAGAGTCGGCTTGAAGCTCGTCGTTGGCTAGCAGCGCGTCGTCGGCTTGGTACCCGTCGTCGGCTTGGAACGCGTCGTCGGCTTGGAACGCGTCGTCGGCGGCGCCACCGGCTCCTTCCCCAATCTCGCTGGGAGCGCTGGGTTCGCGCGATGGCGGGAGATGGTTCTCACCAGATCCCTTGCCAGACTCCTGGCTGGCGTCCTGGTCGACTCCCGAGTTGGCCCTTTCGTCAGAGGGTGGTGCAGGGTCTTGCTGCGGGCCGGGCGGAGAGTCCTGCTCGTCGTTGGAGATGCCGTTTTTGCTCAGGCCCTTCTTGGCTTTGGCTTTGCGAAGATCGGCAGTCGCTACTGCGGCGTGCGTGAGGCTGTTCAACGCCTCGGTGATGTCAGATGTCTTCCAGCGCGGTAATGCTCGTTTGGGACGTGCAGTCTTCTTCCAGCGTGTGTCGCGAACACGGATGCACTCTGCGTACGCAACGTCGAAGCTGGGCTCCGCGTCTGCCAGCAAGGCGAGAGCTTCGAGGAAGTCACGTTTGCGGATGCTCTCCAGGCCGAAGTAGACGACAGCCTGGTATCGTGGTAGATAGCCTCGGGCGAAGAAGTCGTGGAAAGCGCAGCGCAGGTTCCGAGGGTTTTTCACTGCCTTTGCGGGCTGCACGAGCTTGTCGACGACGTCGTCGATAACGGTGATGGCTGCTGGCGTAAGATCAAGTTGTGGGATCAGCGGAGGCAGGTCGGCAGGGGCAGTGACGTCTTGTGACGAGGCAGATGCAGATGAGCAGAGCCTTTCACAGCGCGTGACGTCGAGGTGTGCACCGATGCGATCGAGTTGCTCGTACTTCCGCCGGTCATTGGATGACTTCAGCGCGTGTAGCAGCCTCTTGACCGACATTGAAGGTGGCGCCGCATTGTGCATACGCGTATGTGTATGTGCTTGTCATTGTAAAGGTGCTGTCGACAGGTAAACAAAGTTGGCTGATGAGCTGCCTTTCCAAATCACGTGAGTGCGGGGTTGCTGCCTCAGTCACATTCCCAGAACGCCAACGAGTGGCCCTCCTCATCAATCGGCGCACGGGCGCGATGAAGCATTCAGTCACTACAGCACTGGGGTACACGTTGGTGTTGGATACATGTACGCACTCACAATCCCAGCTTGTAGATGCTGCGCTGCCACGGTAACACTTTTGCTTCAACACACCATGCCCGCTTCGATCCGTGGTCTACTATCTGCATCTCCCAATCCTTCCGGAGGTCGTGACTCGACCATTGTCATTGCTAAACACTCGACAGGTTGCACGTCTGACCGCCTGCCCAGCGACGTGGTTGGGACGCGGTGTGCGTGTGACTGTCTGCACACACATCGCTCGCTCCGTGACGAGTTGTTATTATCACTACAAACACCTCAGCAAAGCCCAAGCGCAGCGAGACACGGGCAGCCGGGAGTATGCTTCGGTTGCGCCTTTACAGAAGAAGTGAGCCCTGAATGAGGCGTGCGTCAAGCGGTGGCATGTCGATAGGGGAGCGTGGGCAATAGCGATTCTTGTCCGAGGAGATCAGGCTCTGACAGAGGACTCTTCACGCGGTCAGCTCCACCAGTGCGATAGACAAAAGAGCGCGACCTCGTGATGCGCAGCGCGCAAACTGCATCGAAAAGGACACTCGATGCGGCCGTGTTTCCGCGAACGATACTGCGGTGACGGAGACAGACTTCCCCAGCACACCTGCGCCCTCGGGCTTTGCTCGGCCAAATACCTATGATTGACCGTGCACCGCATGAAGGGCAACGGCGAGGTCAAGCGTCACTCCTGCTGTTTTCCTGATCCATCTCGGATGCCATCGCAGTCAGAAGGGCAGACCCGGCCATCAGTCCGTGCCCAACAGTTTCAACATTCTGGGCATACTCCGTGAACAACTCTCGGTCTGCAAACAGCACTCGCAACTTCTGCTGCCACTCGGGCTTCAGTGGGAAGTCGCCGCCTGGAGCGGGGTCTCTGTCTGATGGTGAGTTAGCCTCCGCCTCAACCGGGCACCGGACCGGAGACTCACCATGCTTCACCGTGGCCTTCTCTTTCCTTGCCAGCATAGAACGTTCCGCAGCCATGTCCGCATCGTTAAGGATCAGCGCGGTCTCATCCTCATTCAAGAACCACTTTGGCCACGACCCGGAAGCATCCATCTTTCTCAATCTGCGAGCGACCACACGCAACAGACCTGCCAGCAAACCGTAGTCCAGTACTGGGTGTCCTGTCAGCATGTCGAGGTGCTCGGCCGCGGATGCGAGAAGCTGGCCGCTGGGCGGTGTCAAGTGATTGAAGGGCGCGAATGGCTGCAGAATATCTGTGGCAGTGTCGGTCGCAATGTAATGGGTGAGGGCATCATTGCGATTCGCATCGAGGTCGAAGGGCTGCGCAAGAATGATGGCCGCAGCGGGAAGGGAGAAGAACGTCTGAGAGAGGTTGGGTCAGTGACGCAGATCGAAGTGCTCAAAGGCGGGAGCAGAGGCTACCTGTCTGCGAAGCTTCGGAGGAAGAAGGCTGACCTGGCGCTCTGCAGCAGCCAAGTCGCTCACAGATGGAGGCAAAGCATTCATGGGGTCCTTCGTCGGAATGGAAAGTGCACTGTCGGAAGTGCAAATGTGGCATGAGGCTAGGATGTCGCAGACGCCCGGCAAACGCTGCCGCCGGAGCAAACACGAACTCGCATCCTGCCGACTCAAGGGGTCCCAGACGTTTCAAAAGTCATTCGCACCCCCTTCTGAACTGATATTCTCATCTCAACGCAGGCGCAGAACTCCGCGAATATCGCACCAGCTCGACCGTCATTACTTCCCGTATCATGAACAGTGATCGACTTGCGAGACTCGCTACGGTACGTGCATCCGATACCATCTGCATTTTTGGGAAGCGCAGCCTGCTCTAACCCGACAAACTCATAAGCAGGAAGCATGCGCTCAACGCAGCCCTGCGCGGATGCTGACCGACCAAGACGCGTTCCATGACCTCGAGGAACTGATGCTGGAGATGAGAAAGGTACGCCTCACCTTCTCCGGCGCAGGCACGCCGCGACTTGGAGCCGAACCTGCTGAGTCTATCACTCCTCTGTTCCGCGGTGGACCTGCCTTCCCTTCATCTCATTCGGCGCCATCCTCGATCCTGCTGCCTCTTCCCCGCTTTGCTCCGGGGCGTCCAAGACGCTTCTGGGCACCGTCTGCCTTCCTTGCACGGCCTACTGGAGATGCTTCCGGGCACATTCTGCCTTCCTTGCACGGCACACTGACGGTTCACGCACAGACGAGCGACAACATGGCCGCAGTCCGGGATGCATCGCGCAGACTCATGAGCAAGGTCCGGCAGATGAGCACACGCGCCACCGAAGAGTCGGATGCCAAGGCGCTCACGCAAGCAGTGACTGACTTGACAGTGGACGTGAGACGCTTAGTTAGTGAAGCCCAGTCTCAGCAAGGCCCCGCGCAGTCATAGATTTGCGGGCCATGCGATGGAGGTGGCGCGCGAATAGGGGCTGGGTCAGGACGCGACGGCGCGGAGGGTGGCTGCGAATCACACTAGTACCGCGTCCGGGGGAAGCGGGAACGTCCTGCTGGACACTCCACGGTCACCAGGACTTTCCGCGAAACATAGGTAGCAACTGCAGTGAATGGAACAGCCTCCTCGCTCTTCCCATCCGCGCCGCGTCCCGGCTATGATAGGACCTGCGTATCTGCTCGTGTATATAGCCTTGACTAGACACTTCACCTTGCAGCAGAGCTCGTAGCATGGCTAGTCGCGAGATATGTACATCATGTACAACCATTTCGGACTCGAGAATGCTGTTCGGCGTCTACTATGCGACGAAATGCATGTCCCGTGCGAGTATACGCATGTACACGCTGAGTATACGCATGTACACGCTGCTCCGTGTCTGTCGTGTGCTCTTTCCTGAGGTGTCTGGGTCCAGGACTAGACATAGCAAGTGCGCATGGCGCTGGCAGGCGCGACTTTGGGGGCTACCCCGCTTCCCCGGACCCGACTACTTCAGAGGAAAGAGCCGACGCTCTCTAGGTGCCGCGGCACCTGCAGCTTGCTACACAAGCACACTCCTGGCCCTGAAGCGGGAAGCGCAGGGTGCTTCACTCATGGACGGTAGGCGGGGCAGTTGGATTACGGGCAGCAGCGCAGGTGGCATCGCAAGCTCAAAGAGACTGGCGGCCGTAGTGATTTAGTAAGTGCTTGGCCTCGCGACCCTTTAGTAGATCGAGGCATGTGGCGGGTGTGCCTCTCTTTGGGGCTCAGCAGCGGAAGCGGCAGCTTCGGTTGATCAAGCGAAGCCCTATGCGCGAGACTGCGTAGGCGGCAGCGCAGATGGCATCTCGTGCTCGCAGAGACTGGCGGCCGTAGTGACCGAGTGAGTGTATAGCCTTTCGGTTCTCTGTGGGGCTCAGCAGCAGGCGAATCGCAGCGTGGGACATGGCCCAAGCTGGCCAGCAGTATTCATGCATCGCGCTCCTGCTGTCAGACCCGCACTGCCTCTATGTTAGATTCGCGCCGACTCCAGCTTGCTAGTGACTCCAGGCGGGTATTGAGTTCAGACTCGCCCTCTCGACTCGGGCTGTCTTCAGACTCGGGCTACCTTCCGAACTGTGGCGACTCCGACTCGTGGTGTTTTTGACTCGTAGCGACCGCGACTCGTGGTGATCCCGAATCGTAGTGCCTCCGCCTTGTAGTGACTTCAACTCGCATAGGCCACAGACTTGCCCTGACTACAAACCTGAAATGACTACACATTCGCGATGACTATACTCGTCTGCCGCCGATGAGAAGAAATGGGCCGCGCGAGAAACATTTCCTACTCGTGGTGAAGATGTGTTGTCCTCAGGCAACAAGGCAGCCAGGCATCACGGACGGATCAAGCCGTCCGCCCTGACTCATTCCGCGCTCCATCAACAACAAAACAACAACAATTATGAACAACAACGGAATGCTGGGGTGCACAAATACATGTACCTTCGTCCACTCACCTATACGCAGAGCTACTGAGACGCATCTGCCCCGACACATGAAAGCCTCGCACGTCAGTGGCCGATGACATGATGCACACCAACGCATGTTGATCCGCCGCCCGATATAATCTCGTTGAGCTACCGCGGGACACAACACAACACATGCACTAGCTCCATCATCACCTTCATCTTCATCATCGCAAGGCGCCGCGACTAACTTTGACATGCCATCCCAGCATTGGCAGCAGAGGCGCGTGGCGTCGAGCGGCCCGTCCAGGCCATGGCCGAACGGCGTCAGCGACAGCCAATCATCATCACCATCGTTCTCAGGTTCAGCATCCGATGCAGAAGTCGAGTCGCCCTTTCCCGTCGGCAACTCCTTTGACCACCTGATCGACTGGTGGGTTCGCCAGACCTTCTGCGTCAAGTGGTCGTTCGTGTTCGTCTGCTGGCTCATCCTCTTCTCCACCCCGTCCATTATCTGGTACGGCACCCTCGCAGCGCTTCGATCTCTTCGATCCCACTCATTTCTACCATCAGCACCACTGCCACGACAACACCATGAACATTACGCCCCTCAATTTCAGGCGCTGCACCTGCCGCCTATTCCGGCCGCGCTTGATCCCTTCATCCAGCGCGTCGGCTTCGCGCTACCGGAGCACATCTTCGTTTGGACGACGTCGAGCCCTTGCAATCCTAACCCACATGCCCGCATGGGCGATCTCGCCGACCCGAACGGCACGACCGCGCTTCTGGAGCACCAGCGTCTCCTCCTCGGTCCCCATTCCGACGTTGGCATTGCGGCGTGGTGGAAGCAATATCACAATGCCGTGGCGCAGGTGGATGACGAGTCACAGCGTCGGTGGGCGGAGGTCATGGGAAAAGTCGGAATCATGGCGTCGTGTCAGGATGACGAGGTTGCGAAGGACATTTTGAACGAGCAGCGGCGCATGAGTGATGAAGAAGAAGGGTGGGTGGGTGTCGAGGTCGAGGGGGTGAGGCAGGCACATGGGTGGCGGTGTTGGTGGGAGAGGGCTTGGATTCATGAGAAAGACGGATGGGAGGCGGTTTTGCAGACCGATCCTGGGATGAAGATGAGGGAGATTTGTCAGGATATGCGGAGGGTCGAGAGGGAGACAAGGGCGCCGCTGCAGGAAATTTCTCAGCGAGCCCTCGCCAACCAACGCCGAATCCTCCAACGTGTCCAACGACACGCCGACGCTGAGTCCCAGCGCTTGCTCGATCAAGTTGTCTTGCCAGCGCTTGAGAAAACATGTACGACGACTGCTCCATCCACTTGGACCGCATGGCTCTTCCGGCGGCAGCAGTCACGGTCGACTACGGCGGCATGCGCTACACACCTCCTCCAGACTCTCTCGAATGAGACGGTCTTGGGTACCCGCTCTCCCCCTTCATGGGTGACCGAGCCCGACGACCCCACCGGTCTTGGACTTGGCCAGGCGGCTGCAGAGAAGTTTTATCTTCGATCTCCTGATCGCGTCTTTGGTTGGCCAATTCCGTCTGGGGCAGATGTGCTCGAGAACGTTGTATGGGATCGTCAAGTCACGGTCCGAGACGAACTCAACGGTCTAGCACACGAGTTCGCCATCAGCGTTGTAGCGGAAATGAGCGCGCAAGCGATGCAACAAGCGCTGGCGAGTTGGGGCAGCATGTGCCAGAATGAAGTCCAATCGAGGGGCCGGGAATGGGTGTTCACGCCTCTCCCCCCACGACATCCGACCGAGAGCATTACTGCCGACGACGAGGACTCGGATTTTACCCCGCCTACCCTCGTCCGCCGCCTCCTACACTACTTATCCACCATCCCGGCGCCTTTCACTTCTCCGCGTCTTCATCAGCGGCCGCCTGTGATGCCTTCCTTCTCCATGAATGCCTCCCTCGCTAATCACAATGACGACGGGTTTCACGACTTCTTCGGCCTCTTGTCCCCATCAAACCCAGGAGAAGCAGACAAAGAAGCGAGTCCCGACAAACGGGGCAAACTGGGCCAGTCGCAGCGGTTTTTCTACAACGCTCTGCGAAACGGTTCCTGCGACTTTGTATCCCAGCGACCAGTCGGCGTGCCCCCGCTTCGCCCCGTCCACGTTCCTCTTGCCGTCTCTCCACCGGGTAGTCAGCACTTGATTTCTTCCGCGTGGGCCGCAGCGCAGCACAGCGTATGGCGTTTTTGGAATGAAGGAGTGGATGTGAGATGGAAGATGGTAGGCGCTGATATGTATAGTGCAGGGCGGGAATCGGTACAGGGAAGGCGGGTGAGTCTCGATCTGGGAAGGGGGGTTGAGATTGGAGCGTGGAGGGGATGTAAGGTCAGGAGGGAAGAGAGAAAGGGATGAGAAAGCATTGGGGTTGTTCACTGATCTGTCGACCTCAGGATGGCGTGTCTGGAATTCTCTGAGCAGTCGGCAAAGTACATCCATCACGCATGACAGCACAGCATGGACTGACGATGATCGCTACTGTATTCGCCCATGCAGAGAAAACTTCTTCTGTTTCACCTCCTACTTGGGCCGGTTTTAGATACATCGCTTTACGGACTTATGACGCTACTTTACCATGCTGACTCCGTCACACGCCGAGCGGTGACCGACTGCGACACGATGATTCATGCCGCGTGAAAGGCGCACGTAGCAGGAATCGATCAGCGCTGATCTCCTGCGCCGCAAAACTGAGACCCGCCGCAAAGTTTTGGTCTCAGGCAGAAGCAAACAAGTATCCTCATCGAGAGAGCAAACGCAGCAACACGACCGCCAGACTTCTGATCCAAGGGTCGTCTTTGACCGTCTTTGGCCGTATTTGCCGTCGTCTACTGTCTCATCGTGTCTCATCGGCATCATCTGCACGCTTCTCCGCCCCTATTCCAGGCTCCCGCGATCTCAGAAACGGTGGCGTACGCCACCGCTGGCTTTCCCGAACCATTCCTTCTGTGTTCCTTATTGCCGTGTCACTTTCTGATCATCCCGGGCCATCATATGAGAAGTTGAGCAGAAGCCTCTGGCGAATGCTTTCCGCATACTACAGAAACTGACAGAAGAGCTCACAATTCACCAACGGCATATCGCTTGCTTCGATGCTACCACGCACACGCCAGCAGACGACGCAAACCAGCATCCGAGAACGAGCTGGCGGAGCGGCTGAGCGCCGCCGCAAAGAGGGACAGGAGGGTCGTCAGAGCGATCGGAAGTCGTCACTGTCTTGTATCCTTTTCGGCGAATGCAGTCGTGTACCTTGATATCAAGCTGACCCATTCACAGCTCTCGGCAGATTCCTTATGCAGCGCTTGTCCTGGGTCCTCGTTGCTAGTACGGCCGTCCTCGTCACCGCGATCGTCATCTCCATCTTCGTCTCCAGCGCCGGCGGCGGCGGCCGTGGCGATCCACCACTGCAGAGGAACGATCCCACTTCGACTCCGCCAAGCAGCACTGCTGCTCTTACGTGGACGACGATCGCTATGCCCTGTCACTCGCGGGAGTCGCAAGGGAGTGGCTGGAAGGGGTACTCTGCTCAGATGTGTGAGAGGGTGATCCAGGTGGAAGACCGGTTGTGAGGGGTGAAATCTTGGTAGGGATGAGGTCGGGATTTCTATGCTGTCAAGATGATGGCTCGGCTTGTGACAGAGGAGGAAGAGCTAGACGTGGAGGATGTCGCCATCAGGCTCAAGGAGAGATGTAGGCGGTTGCGGTTGGTGTTCATGATCTCCTTGGAGAGCTTACGACCCATTGCTTCAGCTTTGATGCGCAATCCGGGAGCTGTCCTGTGCACTGTTCCGATGTCGTCGGGTCATTCGAATTGACGTGTTTGTTATCATGTCACAAGCAGCCAGAAATATGAAGGTCAGGGACGGACAGACACGGCCTAGGATTTCAAGGTGGTGCGTAGCTCTGCGTGAAGGTGCAAGGTTGGAGAATGATATGCTTCGTACGTTTCGGGGCATGTGTATGTATGCCCACAGCATCTGCAAACATCTAATAACATATGAGACTGTCGTGTGCGCGGCGGTGACAGCCGAAGTCACATTTTGCCACGGCTGTCCTCCAGGCCTGAGCAGGTCCAACTTGCAACTACACGACCAACCAATCAATCAACCCCGTTACGAGCGGTCCAACCAGAGGCCCTTCGACGCCCGGCGGCAGGCGGAGGATCGCCAGTGAAGCACAGATGATGCGTCGTCCCTAAGTAGAAGCAAGTCGAGGTGTACGTCGCATCACCGGGTCCGGCAAGTTCCGCGGGAGCGGCGAACGAATTGGTGTCGTGTCCATGGCAAGTGGGAGTGGGAGGTCGTCGTGCACGCCTGCAGTGAGATGGGTAAGTCTCGATAAGGAGGGCACGGGCGGTCAATAGGCAAACTCCACCACAATCATTGTAATCACTAGCATCAGCAGGTCTTCAAACATTCCAACCATCAGTCGTCAGCCGTCACACGCCGCCTGTGAGCGTGTGCCTCACCTAGGCATCACCTTGTCAAGCAATAAGTGCATATCACGCATCACCCAGTCCTGCAGTCAGCGTGTTCGCCTCAGTCCTCAACCCATCTAGTACCCTTCTCACGCACTATCCAGTCCTGCAGACAGCGCGTTCGTCTCGACCCCTGAACCGTCCAGTACCCTTCTTACGCATTACCTAGCCCTGCAGGCAGCGTGGTCGCCTCAGTCCTTAAACCATCTAGCACCCTCCTCCACTCCCTTTGCAAAAGCGCTCAACTCTTTTGCATCTGTAAGCTCAAATCCGACCTGTTCATCGGTCGCCCTGTTCTCGTCGCCGTTCGCGGTTCGCAGCTCAATGACGGCCTTCCTTCCCTCTTTACTGACATGCCTCAGCAACCTTAATTGCGCCACACAGCTCGAACTCCCTTGCTGAGCATGATCCCAGGAGGCGCGTAGACTGGGCAAGAGTGTGAAGATGAGATCAGTCGTTGCAGTTGCCAACCTGATCCAGAAGCTCGTGTGAGCAGGTGAATATTGCAGTTCAGACAGGTAAGACGAGGAGTGGGGATGAGGGTGACTTACTCTGACTTGATCGAGCGATGGGCACGGGACGCGGCGGCGCTGTTGCGTTTGGGTGGCTTGGTTCGCTTGAGATACATTTGAGGTGACGGGGCTGTCGACGTAAGGTCGGGACTGGAAGATCTGAAAGGAAGAGTTACAAGGAGCCGCAAAGTGGACATGTGTGACGGGTGAGCGTACGAGGAAGCACCAGAGAGCCGAGCCCTCTTGCGCAGGTGGTGCATGTCAATAGACGGCGCACCATGAGTCTCGAAAGACTGCTTCGAAACAGGCGGTGCGAAGTCTGGAGAATGATCTGTAGGTGAAGTAGCAATGACATCGCAGACAGGCATCTGATTTGACTGCATCATCATGGACTCTAGATTCTCGGCACTGTTGTCGTCGACGGTGTGTAAACTTTCCTCGGTACAGATCATTGACTCCGTGGCTCCAGTGGAGGGACCAAGCGTTGAGGGTTGTTGAACGTACTCTAATGCAGGCGTGGTCTGACGACCCAGTTTGATGCTACTTGGGTCGACAAAAGGGCCGTGCCACTGAGCCAGAGACGCTTCGACTGACCTGCTGAGTGTTCGGCTCTGCGGCAAAGACAGATTCGGCTCTAGACAAGTCCCAAGTATGAGGTCGGACATGTCAGGATTCCAGATCGAATTGCTGAAGTCGTTGGAATAGGCAGCCGGAAGCGACGCAAAGCTCGCGTCGTAGTAATCTGGAAAGAGTACTCCTGATCCGGATTCGCTGAGGGTAGGATAGCTAAATGGAGCGATGTTGTGGGTGATCGTTGGTCGGTTGTGGGCCATGTTACCCGGACTTGATTGATGCTTCACCAGCGGCTGCCGGCTCATGTGGTTCAGCGGTATCGATGTATGCATCGGAGATACTGCGAGATCCTGGACATCATGGACGCCGTGCGTGTTGATCAGGTGCTGTGTTTCTCTGGCGGAGTCTCGATCCATTGCCGGCAGACCAAGAAAGCCGCGTGTAGAGACGGTTGGATCGGGAGTAGCGCCGCTGAGCATGATCGAGTCCATGGCAAGGCTGCGAAGTGGTCACTGGACCGAGCGAGCTGATGAGGTGGGCCAGGTCGAAATGGGCGGGTGGTTGCGATGAGCGAGCGCCTGACGTGTTCCTGTATCTGATGCTGCCGTCATCATCCCCATGCTGCAACGTGGGATATGTCTTGGGAGCCCCTCCATCTCCGTCGCATGCTCGCAGCATCCATGTATGTGCATCAAGACTTCTGCGATAGTGACGGATCAATCTGAGATCCGATCAATAGCAGAAGCGCGGGGCGGATTTACGTACAGCCGAAGGACTGTCGACATCCGGAGTTTGTCTCAAAGGACACCGCCATCTCTTTGTCAACGTGCGCTGTAAGCACCCTTTGACACCACCTCGTCGCGCGATTGAGATCGGAAGATGGCGGTCATGCCAGACGGTCGGAATGCGGAGCGGAACGACCATCATCGACTAGGCTATTCCACCTGCACCTTCGCGAAGTCCTTTGTCCAGCTGCATGTCAAGGAGACCTGGAACGCCATCACTGCATCTTTCGCCATTGCGCAACAAGCGATGTTGCGCAACGCGATGGATCGCGCGACTGCAGGTCCCGGCATGCTCGCTCGTCAGGAGCCTTCAAGTGTCCATGGACGTCTGCACCTCTGAGATCGAAACTCTCCTCATCGCCGTCTCCGCTTCCTTTGGCTGCCTTGCCCGACAACCTTCGTATCTTCCACCATCTTAGGCTGCGGCAACACCGACTCATCGAAGTGAAAGTCACTGCCAACCATGCCAGCCTACAAGCATGACTCCTCGTCGTCAGACGATGAGGGCAGCGTCGTTCTCCTCGAGCCAGGCAGGGTACGTCTTGACTTTTCCGTTTCACTTACATTGGTGCGCTGACGGTGATCAGACTTTCGAAAACCTGTCCGCTACCACAGCTTTGGCTGGCAAGCACATTCAGTGGTCCACCGCGACCAAAGACAAGATCCTGATCTTCTGTGCCCGCAAAGGCATCGCGGCTGGCGCTCTCGATGCCGATGCCGTGGCCGGCTTGATGCAGGAGATTGGGTTCGATGCCAAAGACGTCCAGGTGTACGAGGCGCTTCTTAAGAAGCTTCTTGGCTTCATCAAGGTTGGTCATCCTTCCCGCCACGGCTGAGCTGTTTGCCGACTTCCTCTTCTTTTACCCAGAACAACATCAACGTCAAGAACCTCGACCCGTTTCTCGAAGTCACCAAAGTCGGCGCTGCCAACGAGACTCAAGCTGTATGCATTGTGCGCTACGCGCGTTGCGCCGCTGATTGGACCGACAAGACCGACATCCTGAAGAACCTCGACCGCACCAGCATTCTCCAGCGTTTGGGTGCTCACGACTCGCTCGACATGGGTCCACCGGTTCGTCGTGCATGGCTCTCTCCAGCGTTGTGCATCGAGCACGTCATGGCGCGTCGCAAGTCCACAAGCTTCACGACCAACACCAGGTCTGCACGTGCTGCTACTGTCAGGTCGGACCGCGAGATCGACGCGCTGAAGAGCTTTCTCGCTGCCCTCAGCGCAGGCCTTCACTGCGACCTCTCCAATTTGTCGTGAGTGTGGAAATGGCTATGAGAGATTGTCTTGTACTGACCTAGCTTTCATCACCTACAGTCACCGCATGATCTCCTCGCCGGAGCTGTTCGCGAAGTCCATCGTCTCTTGGGCTGCTGCTGGCGCGGACGCCAAGGACCTCGAAGATGCCAATCTGGCGCTTAAGAAGGAGGTCGGCATCTTGGAGCGCAGCCTGCGTGACGCTAACAGTCGCATCGAAGCCATGAAGCTGCAGGAGATCGAGCAGCGCCAGGCGGCGACGGAGAAGGCACGCCACGAGCTGGAGGACGCCTACAGCGCCTCTCCGCACCAAGAGCACTCCCGCAACCCTGTTCACCCGCAGCGCCGCCTCGACAACAGCTTTTTTCTCGGAAACGCCAATCCTGCCGACGATGGTCAGGGTCCGGAGTACACGTACCGCGCCTTTCCGCAGCAAGAGACCTCCCGCAGCCCCAGTCGCTCTCAGCGCCGTGGCGACAAATCCTCTTTCTTCGAGTACGCCAATCCCACGAACAACGAGGACAATGCTACGCCCCGCACCTTCGTCAACCCTCGTCTCCATCAAGCCTTTGTTGAGGACGACGAGGCGCCCGAGATCCCGTTCCAGACCCGTCGTAGCAAGGGCCGCAATGCTACCATTCCTTCTCCAACTCTTGAGTCTTTCAAGCCGGGCTTCCGCGGCTCCAAGAGTCAGCCTGGGGACATCGGTTCTGGTGGGGAGGACGAGGAGTCGTCGCCGGCCGTTCTGGCCCCGCCTCGCCCGGCCCGCTCCCGTCGCCCTGCGACGAGGAGCCAGGCGCGTGGTGGCGAGGTGAAGTTTGTTGACTTCTGAGGGCTGCAGGCTGGGCGAAGACCCTGGGGTAGGGCTGGGTTGATGCCGGACGGTGATACCTGCCTGTCGTGATGACTTTGGCTGTGAGGTCTGACATTATGGATGATGACACTGATGACGACACTGATGATGGAGATCGATGGTGACTTCGAAGTCATTGCGATCGTGATGGGACACGGGGTAATACTGGGTCCACTCATTGCTTGAGATTTCCTTTGTAGACGCGTCGACAGCTTACCAGAAGATACAATTGATTGCTGCCCATCTTCTGTACTTTTTTCCACGCCTGGTTTTATTGATGGAGACTGCAGTCATGTCACCTATTGTAAGTCTGTCACCGAGCTGGTCGATGAGCGTGACTCGTCATCGTGAGGCTTGCGCACTGTCGCGCATGTCGAGGAGATAATGTGCTGCTCGTAGAAGAGGCTGGTAACTGGTCAGCGTTAGCGAGCACTGCAAGCTTCGGCATCCTGATTTTCCAGCTTGAGCTCTGTGGCCTTGTAACTGTGATTGGGTGTATTCCTGACTCCGGAAATTGGCGAATCCAACCACTGCTGACGTGGCAGGTGAGGAAGGGGCGCGTGCTCTGAGTCCGTCATTCCATGCCAGGATTGACTACGGTAAAATGGGTGTGCCAGGATTGACTACGTTGGCATAGCCGAGCCAGGATTGACTACGGTGAGATGGCCGTGCCAAACTTGACTACGACGAGAAAGCTGCTTCGGGAGCCCTCTCCTCTCCCCCCGTGCCCTGTAGTCGCAATCAGCCGAAGGCGCGGATGCATGATCTCGCCAGCCAAAATTGGTTTCGAAGCAGCTGAAGAATAAGGGCGTGTTTGTCGTCAGGCAGTCCTTCGGTGCCGCAATTGACTACGGCGAGACCGCTACCTCTGTAGCATTCTCCTCCATGTACATACACCCTGTGGTCACAATCGGCCGAACGTGCCAGCACTTGCTCTCGCTAGCCAGGCTTCTATATGTAGCAGTTGAAGAAGGGGCACGTAGTTGTTGTCAGTCGGTCCTTTCGTGCCAAATTTGACTACGGCGAGACAGCTGGTTTTCACATCACTCTCCTCTTCCCACCTCCTGTAGTCACAGTCAGCCGAGCGCGCCGGCGTATTGATATTCTCTGTCACATGCTCTCGCCAGCCAGGCGTCTTTCTGGCCTGTCCTAAGTGAAGGCGATCAGGAACCGCTTGATCCGGGGTACGGGTTAGTAGAGTATGCTATTTCTGGCGTAACAGCTCCGGAAGGACCAGCACACCCAGAATGGACTACGCCGGATGCCGTTCGGAGGCGTCCGGGGCGTGCAGTAGCAGCAGATCTCGGAGATGTCGCCCTGTTCAGCAGTCGCTAATCCCCAGTGTGTGTGCCGAGTCCTCGCTCTAGGTCCAGGTATTCACAGTCACATCTCATTCTTCCTTGACCTCCCACTTTTACTTTCCTGGCTCGTCTACGCTGCTTCGGCGAACGCTATTTGTGCAATAATGACTGCAGGTGGCACCACGGCTTAACGGAATACCACGAGCCAAAGGCAAGTTGTGTTCGGTCGTAGTGCAGCGAGTGACAGCGTCACTCACGAAATGAGAAACCCTGTTGGTTGCTCAATCGGCCTTAGTGGCCACGATAGAAATTGAAGCAGGTGGCGCCTGGGTAAGACACACTCCTGCTACTTCGCTACACCCACAGAACAAGAAGCCCGCCGTAGGCCTCAACGCTGGCCCAATAGGGGAATCCAGCCTCCTCACACGGTGTCTGTCAAGGTTGCCCTCGCCAAGCATCATATCTTCAGGACGCCCAAGCGATCTGCACCGTCATCATTCCTACCCGTCGACATTACGCAACCTCAGTGTTGCGAGCGCTGAGCTTCAAAAGGTCTCAGAAGTCGTCTGCTCAGTCTTTCGGTCGTATCACGCAAGCGAGCGAGCGTCGCCGCGACCATCCCTGCCAGGGTTCTGATACGGGTGTCGTTGTAGAAGGAAGGAGCGCGAAATAACGGTGCTGGCTTCGCAGCGCGGCATTCGCCCTCGCTCGGGTGACAGGCAAGAAGATCTCGCTTGTAGGCGGCGGCAGTCATTGGGCAAGCGCCTGTACCATAATGATGATGTCGTACTGATATAACGTAGGAGGTCATGTACTTCTCGCTGTTGGCGCCAGCTTGGATAATCGAGCTATGAATGCCGTTCCGTGTCCTGCTGCCATTTCTTGCGCCTGTGCCTGCTTCTGCTTCTACTTCTTGCCCCTCTGCCAGCTTCTGCTTCTTGGATCTCCTTCTCTTCTCATGTCCTCTTATTCTGTGACAGGCGGGCATCGTCGACGACATGGCGGCGGCGGTAGGAAATCGTAGGAATCACGCTCTAGAACAGCGTTGCGAGAAGCGCGTATAGAGAGCTGCTAGCTAGAGTCAAGGACCTCGGTGATGCGCGAGGCTTGCTCCGAGTCGAACAGTTGCGCTGGGCGGAGAACATGATGAGAGCGGCGGTTGTGGTGCGGTAGGGGACTCGGATTAACCGGAGATCGTGCCTTCGCATGCCGCGGGTAACCGTCGCGTAAGATGGGCGAGGTCTTAACTGAGTTGTGGGCTGGCAGGCAAATATTTTGTCGTTGCGCCCTCCGATGCGATAGCAATTTTGCGAGGCTCCTACTTGCGACAAAGATGGAAGGAAGGTTCGCTAAATGTCTCAAGTGCTGCTGCCGGGTCCTCGATCACAATGCATATGTAGGTATGGTGTAAAGCTGCGTGACGCTCCGTCTTAATAGGTGCCTCGAAAGGTATGTGCGGCTCGCCGGAGTCCGCCAAATTGACTACGGTCACCTAATTGACTACGGCCACCAAACTGACTGCGGCATCAAATTGACTACGGTCACCACCAAATTGACTACAGTCACCCCAAACTGACTACGCTCAGTGACCCAAACTAACTACGCTCAGTGACCCAAACTGACTACGCTCAGTGACCCAAACTGACTACGGTCAGTAACCCAAATTGACTACGGTCAGTGACCCAAATTGACTACAGTCAGTGACCCAAATTGACTACGGTCACCAAAACCATCGTAGTCAATTTTGGTTCTGACGCTTGGGCTGAATTCACGCACAGATCTACATCCGCAAATAGAGTTCAACATACGCGCGACTCCTGGCATCCTCTCTGTCGCACGTCTACTACAGAAACCCTAGCGAATCCATCTTATCGCAGCGGAGTCTAACGAAGTTGACTACGCTAGCTTGGGCGTCAGAACCAAAATTGACTACGACACGCCCGCCGAGGCCGAGCCTCCTATTAGTACAGATACACGCGCATCTCTAAGCATCCTCTCTGCTACACGCTTGTTATACAAATTTCGTATCTTCTTCGCATAATAACAAAATTGCAATTCTACGCGCACAAACGTTATATAGCTTTAGAGGTGTTAATTTAGTAACTTACTTATAGCGTAGGCTTATACTAATCCTTAAGTAGTAGCTTACTAGATAGCTACAATTATAGGCGAGTCTAAAAGGAATACTAGCGTACCTAAAATATAGATCAAAGCTTTAATATAGTAGAAGGTCTACTACTACTCCTTATTAATATATCTATATATATAGGGAGATTAAGTAACTTTAACGACTATTACTATATAGACTAGGCTTAGACTACTACTATCTCTACTTCTCTAGACCTATATTTTTAATATTACAATCTGCCTACCTAAAACTAATAGAGTACTACTCGAAGTCGCTAGTACTATATATAGTAGACACTTTTAGAGAAGGTAGTCTAGGCCTATTTTATTAGTATAGAGTACTAGAGAATTTAGTAGGAAGACTTATTAGCTCTATATATTAGGGAGTAGTCGATAGTAGTCTACTCTTATTCCCGCGAGTAATAAAATAATAGAGAGTAGGTCGAGATATAAAGTAGATAAAGAATAGTTATAGTATATACGCTAGTAGATACTCTAATCTAGTAGCTAGCTAGATAGATAAGGTTACTTAGCTTATATACTATAGGAGCTAAGGAAGTAGAATATTTAGCCTAAGCTCGTCTATAAGTAAGAGAAGATAACCGCTTAAGAAATTAGTTACTTTTATAGTCTAGTAAAGAACCTAAGCTTAGATCTCTTAAATCTAGAACGTAATATAATACTAATATAACTATTTAGACTTAGGCAAATATTCTACCTAATAGTCTATCTAGATAAGCTTAGGATAGTTATATATATTTAGCTCGCTATAAGTCGGAGGGTAGTAGAGAAATATTAGAGTAGTAAAATATAGTAGGTTTAGTAAGTTCCTAGAAATAGAGCTAAGTAAAAGTATATAAAGAATAGAATTATATTTAGTAAAGTTAGTAATAGAGGCGTCTAGCTCTAGACTATAGTTTATATTAAAGTAGGTAGTAGAAAAGGCGCTAGCTATAGACTAGACTTATAGTACTTAGTTAGTATTTCTAGCCTAAAGTTAAAATAAGATCTATTAGATTGTTAGACTATAGAGAAGTTAGTAACTAGTCTTATATAGACTATAGGTAGGAAGGTAGAGACAAGTAATAATAAAGCTACGCTCTCTATTATAGAGTAGTACTACTAACTAACCTTAGTAAAGGTTATAGAGCAGATTATTATTATTCTAGGCTTAGTATAGCCCTTTCTTAGTTCTAACTTCTTAGAAGTCTTCCTTCTTTATAGATAGTTAATAATACTACTACTACTATTATATAAGCTCCTAATAGCTCTATAGTATAACTATCTATCGCTTCTAAACTATCTAGAATAACGCTATTAATTACGAAGTTCTACCTAGTTTAGTATTAAATATTAGATTACTACTAATCGATATAATAGTATATAGTAATTCGATAAACGTATATAGTATTATATACTTACGCTAGTATAGAGATTATCTAGTAAGCGCTATTAGTACGCGACTATATAGAGATATACCTAGAGCTTAAATATTAAGTTAATTAGTACTATATAGATAGTAGGTATAATAACTTATCTAACTTATTTAGTAACTAGCGTCGTTAATTATTTACTCCTTTACTACTAGTTAGTATAGAGTAGCTAAAGATACTTACAAATATAGATAACGCGCTTATTAATATCGAGACGTCGCAAATTAATTTAGTACTAATACTAGCTAAGTTACTATATCTACGCGTTCTAGGTTACTTTCTAGATACAACTATTATATTAGATAACTAGCGCGATACTTAATAATATACCTTTAGCTATAATATATCTAATAGCTATAACGCGTCTAGAGCTCCTACTAATAAGGTACTAGTACTAGGTCTAGAAGGTATCTCTAATAATAAGGAAGACTAGACTTAAGTCTATAAGGTATAGTAGACGCGTTTTAGAGGTATTATAGATCTAACGCCGCTAAGACGTTATATCTCTAGTAATAAGTTAGATGTTTGTCTAGCGCCTAAAGATAAAGATAAGGACACTAAATTTAATATAGACGACTTCGGCCCTCTATTACTCGCGTAGTTTATCCTAGAAGATAACTAGAGAGAGCTAATATATATAGCTAATATCTTTATAGTAGCTACTTATAGCGAGTTAGACCTTTCTATTAAAAACTACTTAGACAGCTAGTTTTATATACTATATAATGTTAATACTAGTTATAACTACTTAAATAAGAACCTAAAGAAGGTTCTAGAGTAGTTAGAGCTTATACGTTAGTAGATAGCTATTCGATAAGGCTATTAAGACTAGTAATATAGAGATTACGCGCCTATCTAATATTAAGAAAGAGCGCGATATAGTAGTTAAGACGGCCTACAATTAATACTCGAAGAAGAAGGCACTTTAGTAGTATATCTAGGAGTTAGAGAAGTAGCTTTATAAGTAGTTATATTAGTCGACTAATACTCTAGTTAAGAAGAAGAAGAAGTAAGTATCTACTACTATAGCTATACTACTCGAGGACCTTATAGATAAGGAGGATAGTATAGCCCCTACTTTGCTAGTTAGGCCGCTAGTAGCGAGTTATAAGTTAGGAAGGAATACTATAGCTAAGTTAATTAGTAATAGAGCGTATAGTATATTATTAGTAAAGAGGAAGGAGATTTATAAGATACCTAAGCTATAGTACTATAAGACGAAGCTAGATAAGATTCTATTTAAAGAATAGTTTGATAAGATAGTATAGTACTTCTAGTATAAGAAGTAGCTATATAGCTCTAAGAATAAGGCCGTAGCTACTTATTATAACAACTTAGCTAGTACTATATACTATTAGTTATACCTATCTAAGTTCTATTCTATATCTAAATTTTTAGATAACTTTAAGAAGCGTTATAGTATATATAATAAGCGCGTCCTATTATATAAGTAATATATAGCTTTAAAGTATAAGTAGAGCTAATCTATTAATAACTTCCTTACTAAATTCGAGGAGCTTACTAGGTATAAGCCTAATAAGTAGTAGACTAAGGAGGATAAGATTAAGGACTTTCTAGATAAAGTATCTAAGGTTTAGTCTAATATAGTAGCTACGAAGTTATATAATACGCTTAATAACTTTATTAAGGACATTTATAATATAGAGACCTACTTAGGAGTTGTAGCGGTATTCTCTAGTAAGGGTAGCTAAGGTAGTCGTACTACTAATAGTAGAAGTAATCCTAATAGTAGAGGTAGTAATTATAGAAGTTGTAGTAGAAGCCTACTACTAGATATAACTTAGTAGTAGAAGGCAAACTATACCTATAAGCGTAATTACGACTAGTCTAAGATACTCTTCTAGTAGCGTAACCTTAGTATTAAGTAAGCTAAGAAGGTTAGTAAGAGTAGTTACTTTATATATAGAGAGCCTTATAATTATAAGAGTACTACCTATAAGTTTAATAAGTTACGTAAGTCTACTAGTAAGGATATAAAGAATATAAGTATATATATTAAGAGTAGTAGCGAACCTCTTATAATTAAGGCGCTACTATAGTAGGAGTTAAAAGACTAGGCTCTAACTTAAAGCGCTTAGGTCTAGAGCCTTATTATTAAGCGTAAGGTAAGTCTTAAATAAGGCTACTACTAGAGCTACTACTAGTATATAGACTAGTTCTAGTATCGATAATTATAGTACTATACCTACTATTATTACTACTAGAGTAGGCGATAGTATAGGCTATAAGATATAACGCTAGATTAGATCTAGCTATAATAGAAGTATATAATAAGATACTACTAACGCTATTATTTATTATAGTAAGAAAGAATATAAGTCTAGTACCTTCGTATAGTTGTATTATTATAAGAGCTAAAGTAGATAATACTAAGTTATTAGTAATATTAGATACTAGTATCTCTTCTTTTTTTATTAGTCTAAAGGCGGTATAGAAGTTAAGTATACTATTATTAAACCTACTTAGAGCGTAGAAGCTTACTCTAGGAGATAGAGATAATATAGGTGTAATTTAATAATATACTTATATTAACTACCTCTTAATAGGCTTATATAAGGAAGATATTATAGTATATATTATACTATAAGATAGGTTCGATCTTATAGTAGATATACTATAGTTTAAATAGTATAAGCCTACTATACTATAGGCTACAAATAAGATCTAGTTTAACTTATATTATTGTCGCGATTATTATAATATAAGTACTAGTACGCCTTATATTAAATATTAGTTAATATATAGGTTACTAGATCTCTCTATCGAAGGTATAAATATAGTAGAAGCTATAGCTACTATATATGCTAGAAAAGAAAGATACTAGGTTATCGAGGTCGATTCGAAAGATAATATAGATAATACGCTTAACTATATAGAAAGGTTATACGTAGTAAGTATAGAAGACTTTAATAAGTATATAAAGGGTAAGCTACCTATAGATCTAAATAAGGCTCTTCCTCTAAAGTTCTATAATAGAGTAAGCGCCTTTATAGATAATAAAGAAGACGCCTTACTATTATACTAACTAGATATCGACCTAGGTATCGATTTTATCGAGGGCGCGAAACTACTATTTAGTCGCCTATACCCTATAGGGATATAAGAGCTAGAAGTAATTAAAAAGTATATTACTAACTTCTCTAAGCGTAAGATTATATAAGTATCGAAGTTACCTATTATATTACTAGTAATACTAGTAGAGAAACTAGGTAGTAGTATACGTATATATATTAATTACTAAGTAGTTAATATAATTATAGTAAAGAACTAGTACTCGATCCTATAGATTAGAGAGACGTTAGTATATATAGAAAAAGCTAAGTTCTTTATAATATTAGATATTATATCTATATTTAAACACCTACGTATAAAGTTAGGAGATAAGTAGAAGACTATCTTTACTATATAATATAGGACGTATAAATACCTCGTTATATCTTTTAGTTAATATAATACGCTAAGCGCCTTTTAGTTATATATTAATAAGATTCTCTATAAGTACTTAGACAACTTCTATTCGGTATATATCGACGATATAATTATATAAAGCAAAAATAGATAGTAGTATATTAACTACGTACGTAAGGTCTTAAAGGTATTAGAAGATATAAAGCTACTAATTAATATTCGTAAGTTACGCTTCTTTACTAATAGTATAAAGTATCTTAGTATTATTATTACCTCTTAGGGCCTTTAGATAGACTCTAAGAAGGTTCGTGCGATTACTAAGTAGTAGATACCTACGATATTATTAGAGGTACTATCTTTCCTTAGACTAGCGAACTTTTATAGGAGATTTATTTATAATTATTCCGAAATTGTAGCCCTATTAATAGTACTCTTAAAAGGCCGTCAAATAGTAAAAGGTAAGATAAAGGCTACGATTCTATTTATATAGTTAGAGGCCTATTAGTAGGCGTTCGAGGACTTAAAGCGTGTATTTATAATAGCTCTAGTATTAATATATTACGACTCTAACTAGAGACTAGTAGTAGAAACGGACTCGTTAGATTATATTACTATAGGAGTACTATTATAATATAGTAATAATAGATACCTACACCTAGTTGTATTTTATAGTAGTAAGATAAATCTAGTAGAGTATAATTACAAAATTTATAATAAAGAGCTAATAGCTATTATAAAGGCCTTTAAAGTTTAGCGTCTAGAACTTATTAGCGTACTAGCCCCTATAGAAGTCGTTATAGACTATAGAAGTCTAGAATACTTTATAACTACTAAGTAGCTTAATAGGCGCTAGGTATAATAAGCTAAATTTCTCTTAGAATTCGACTTTAAGATTATATATCGCTCTAGTAAGGATAATACTAAGGCGGACATTCTATTAAGGTAGAAGTAAGATATAGGATCTAAAGATAATATTATATATTATAAGTAAATACTACTTAAGCTATATATAATTATAGATAATATTAAGAGTAGAGATCTAAGTCGTCGCTAATATATAGCTATAATATAGGTATATAATAAGGACGCGCGCTTAATCGACAAACTACTAGTATAGGCATACTATTATAATAACTTAGTTCTAGCTATAAGGAGTATACTCGATAAGAGAGAGTTACGCCTACTAGTAAAATAGAGATATAGTAGTCTTAGTCTTACTAATTGCTAGTTCGAAAGAGATAGGCTATTAGTTAAGGACTAACTATATATTCTAGATAATAATAAGTTAAGATAACTTGCGTTATAGTACTACTATAATATTCCTATAATAGGATACCTAGGACGTAAATATATATATATACTATTATATTATAAGTATTACTAGCTAGAAATATATAAGGATATAAGAGCGTATATTAGAGACTATTCTATATATATACGTATAACTTACTTATAAGAAGTAGCGTAAGAGTAGCTATAATTACTACTAGTACCCTAAGGTATAATAGAAGAAGTAACAATTAATTTTATTATTAAGTTACCTACTAGTAAATAGAGGGGGCTAGTATATACTATAATACTTATAGTTATAGATTGTCTTACTAAGAGGAAGTAGTTTATCCCTATAGCCGACCGCTTAGAAAGGATAATAGCTAATATAATCTACGAGTTTATTATTAAAGACTAAGATATATTCCGCCGCGTTATTAGTAATAGAGTACTAGAGTCCCTAAGTAAGTTATATTAATAGATAAACTACTATACGAGTATTAAATACTATTTTAGTATAGTATATTATCCTTAGATAGATAGCTAGAGCAAGCGATTAAACTAGTCGCTAGAGGTATATTTACGTACGTATATTAATTATATATAGGATAACTAGGCCTAGATACTATAGTTAGTAGAGTTTAGCGCTAATAACGCGAAGTTAGAGGCTATTAGCGTATCCTTATTTATAGCGATACTTAGAAGGAATCTACAATTTAATATATTACCTAAGGTACGACGTACTAACAAAATATTACTAAGCTCTATATATTTAGCCTATATAGAAGTAGACAAATTTGCTAAAGTTATAAAGCAAGTATATTAACTCTATATTAATAAAATAACTTATATATAAGGCTAATATAAAGTATAATCCTAGTATAGATAAGTACTAAGTTATAAGTATAGAGCTAGTAATTTAGTATAGTTAAATACGAAGAACCTATATATAAGGCGTCTATCTAAGAAGCTAGATACGAAGTAGATTAGACTACTAAAGATTCTAAGAGAAGTAGTTAATAATACTACTACTACTATTATATAAGCTCCTAATAGCCCTATAGTACTCTCGATCTAAAAGATATAACTTTTTGCCTAATATTTTAAGACTCTCTACCCTATTCTATAGTACTATCCTATAGTAAGAAGTTGTCCTATTCGTTAGTATAACGCCTTAAGGAAATATTAGAGCAGCTAAATTAAAGTATCGATATAGTAGAATATACTTATTACCTATCTAGTCGCTCCTATATAAGAGCTATAAACAATCTTATATCTTAAATAACTAACTAGGCGGTCGGCTATAGCTTCGATTACTCTATATTAGTAGGTGTTTGTATTTTTGTCGAGCTAAATTAACCGACCTAAAAATGCTTCGTAGAAGAGCCTTTAGAAAGTACTCTAGATATAAGCTCCTAGAGAAGACTAGAGTCTACTCTATATTTGAATTAGCTCGTAGTAGTCTGCCTTTCGAGCTACTAATAGGATAGGAATAATATCCTATTTAATAGAAACCTAAAGCTAGGATAGCGCCTTATATATCTAGCGCAAGCTACTATCTATATAAAGAATAATAGCGCTCCTAGAACCTATATATAGCGGATATTATAGAGTATACTTACGTTATAGTAGATATACATACTAAATAAGAGAGTAAGGAGGAAGCTTAGCTTCCTTAGATTAAAGATATTAGGACGTAGGATATAATAAGTAAGAGAGAGAGAGAGCTTCTAACTAAATCTCTACAAACAAATCTCGACTACTCTTTAGTATAATTTAAAGGACTACTACTTATACTTTCAATCTAGTAGTAAACGCTAGTAAGATATACTAGCTTACTATTTAACTCTACTAAGAAGTACAAATACTAATTTTAAGTAGCTAATAGGATAGTAAGAACTAGTACTTAGATTATTAAGGTATCGATAGTAGGAGATACTAAGAAGCTTATATAAGCTCTAAGAGGAGTATATAGTAGCTTCCTAGGTTAATACCTTATAATAATATACTTTATAATATCTTCTTTACTAAGTATTAGCTAAGATATTAGTATTTTGATTCTATACTTAAATTATAGTAGGATACTATACTATACTATAACCTCCCTAATACCTATCTACCTAGATGCTATACTACTACGACCTATAAGTACTAACCTAGATAAGATAATAGCCTAGTTCTATATATTCGCTTATACGAACCTAAGACTTATTACTAACTAGTAAGTTAAGACTATACTTAGAAAGTACTAGCTATCGACGCTAATACTAGTAGATTACTTATACCTACTAGAGTAGCTCGACGGCGCTAAGACTAGACGAAGAGTATAGAGCAAAGTCTTAGAGCGACTAAAACACCTACTTATTATCTCTCTAGAGCGGTAGATAGTAAGCTTAAGGCTTATCTAGAGCCTAATACTATAACCTCTCTACCTTTATTAACCTAGATTCTTACTAGAGTAATCTACGAGGTACTAGGTAGGAATAGAGTAAATCCTAGTAGTAGTATCTATATCTTAGAAAGCTACTCTAGAGTTATAAGTAACTACTATATTAGTACTAGTAAGTAGTAGTACCTCGATAGTAAGTATAGCTTAGCTAATAAACTATTAATAGTATAACGCTTCCTATAGCTCCGAAGATATAGAAGATATACCTATATTTACTAAAGCCTAGATATATATAATTAATAAGATACTCTAGCGTATCCTAGAGTAGTATTAGCCTAGATCTACTATAGGCCTATTTAATAGTAATATAACACCTACTATAGCTATAGCTATAGATAGTATCGACTATAATATACCTAATATAGAAGTAAGATACTTCTACCTAGGTATAGAGAGATCTAATAATAATATTATTATTAGATCTAATATGTTTATTTATAATATCTTCCTATTTATCGACTACTTAAAAGACGTAATAGTATATCGAGGCGAAGATAAGATTAAGTCTTATATCCTAGCGTTACTATAAGGTACTATATAACTATAGTATACTAGTAGCCTCGATAAGCTATTAAAGATAAGACTCTACCTTAGTTCTCTTAACCTCTAGGCTAGAATACTAATTAAGTAGTTTCGAAGACCTAAAGGTAAGTTACTTAACTACCTTACCTAGGCTAAGTACTCTTTATAAGATACTATAGATTAATAGGATATTACTAAATATATATTCGAGGTATAACGCTATATATATAATACTAGCTTCGAGGCAACAGAGTAGTATTTAGTATACGCCTATAATAGTATAGACCTACTACTAAAGTAAGGCTAGGCTAAGCTAAATACTTAGATCTTAATATAAGACTTTATATACTATATTAGTAGCTAGCGTAATATCTTAGAGTAGGTAGCTAAGAGATAGCTACGCGGCGGACCTAGTTCCTATAATCGTATAGATAATCGACTACCTTAGTTATAAGGTAAATTTGTTAAAAAGTAAAGAGTAGTCTTATATCTTCCTATCTAAGTTAGAGTAAGGAGAGTTATTATTAAATTAAGATCTAACACTCTTATAGGCAATAGATTTATATATATAGAAGTAGCTATAGAAGGAATATATCATATTAGAAAAGAATATACGTAAGTATAGACAAAGTAGTAAATATGTTTTCTATCTAAGAGAAGAGGAAACTTCTCTTCTCTCCTCCCTTTAAATACTCCTATTAGGGCTAAGCTTATAGAGTCTTAGTTAGAGGACTAGAGAGTTATGTTCTAGTATAACTCTTCTTACTCTAACTTAGGTAAGAAGGTATAAGACTACTCTTTACTCTTTTTTAACACTCCTACTTAGGTATATACTATCTATAGCTCCTACTAACCTCGAGCAACTCCTACTAGCTTCTAACTCTAGTCTAGAGTCCTCTAGATATAATGTGCTCCTTTATCCTTATATAAGAAGGTTATAAGTTAGAATATATTTGTCCTCTAATTATATTATGCCTCTTTATCTTTATAATAGAGAACTATAAATTAGAGTATATTTGCCTCTAGTATATAAATAAAGTTGTAAGTTAGAGTATACTTACTCCTTATATATACTAGTTTGTTTATTTGTCTATATAAATGCTTTGTTTTCCTATATATTAGTTTGTCTACTAGCTTATATAAATGCCTTATCTCTATAGGTAAGTCTAACTCTTTATAAAGTCGTCTATCCTCCTTCTCTTCCTTAATATACTTCTTTAGTTATTATCTCTCTAATATTTAATACTTCTCTAATATCTTAGTATAGTATAATAGTAAGGTGTTCTACTAATTCTATTAAATAATACTTCTCTCGATAAGAAGCTTAGATAGCTCGTAGCCCTAGGCTCTAATACTATAAGGTATCTAACTCTTAGTTATACCTAGCTCTAGGTATATATTCGATTCCTCTATAAGGTATACTACGCAAGTTAGTTCTCCTAGGTCCTTTTAGTATTTAAGAGTAATACGACCTATTTTTATATTACTTATTCGGGCTTTGTATTTCCTATTAATCTAGATTTATAAGAATATAACCTAAATATACTAACTAGTATAATATCTATTATAGCGGGCTTTATAATAGCTAGTACTACCTAGACTATAAACTAGGTCTAGTATACTACTAAGTTAGGAGGCTAGTATGTTAGTCTATATACTCTTTATTACTCTAACTCTAAAAATCCTTATCTCGAGAGTTCTTATATAAACTACTTTAGAAAGAACTAAAAGAAGTATTACTTACTCTATACTAGAGTAGTAGATAAGAATCCCTTAGGTTAGAGTAGTACTATAGATTAGAGTAGTCTATTAAGCTAAGCTTAGAGTAGCCTATCGGTCTAAGCTAAGGTAGGTAGCTATAACTTCTAGCCTCGTCTTTCTACTTCCTAGCCTATTAACCTAGCTCTCTAAGCTCCGACTTATTAGAGCCTAGGTTAGAGTCCTAACCTAGGTCTATAGCGTTAGAGAGATAGAAATTGTTATTAGAAGGATCTAGATTGTTATTAGATAGCTCTAGATAAGTACTAGGAGGGCGAGTACTATAGGTTACTTACTTATCTTATAGATTATTATAACGAGGCCTTCCCTAAGCCTTAAATAAATTAGGAAGCTAGAGACCTCTTTATTATATAGTTTAATAAGACTCTATAGCTAGATAGGCGCATTCTAGTTAGGACTAAGCTAATACTATTTACCTAGAGTAATCTTATCTATTATAGGATCTTAGTCTACCTCTAGAAGGCTAAATCTACCTAGTAGGAATATAGCGTTCTTAGAAGGCCCTTAACTCTCCTAGATTAGGCAACTTACTATAAGTTAACCTAGATAAGTAAGAGAATTAAGGCTCTAACTTATTAGTACCTTACTAATTAGATATTCCTCTTCTAGCTCTACTAGCGTGCCTCGATTTTGCCTATTATTAAGGAAGAGTCCCTATTAAGCGAGAGATCTATTACTCTATTAAAGTAAGCTCTAGTCTCTATTCCTAATATAGCTTTCTAGGGTATAAACCTTAGTTAGAGACGTCCGAGCTCTAATATTCCTAGTTAGAGGCGTTAGAGTACTAGGATTCTTAGTTAAAGATATTAGTTACTTAGAGAGGCCTAGAAGGAAAGATAGGAGTAGGAGATCCTAGTAATTCTTTCTCCTCTAACTTATTATTAACCTTCTAAGCTAGATATCTCTATAACTAGTATAAGTCTAATCTTCTTATATAGAAGTCTAAGGAGTTAGCCTATTAGGAGTATATAGAGTAGTATCTATTCGTCTCCTACTCTAGATAACTATAATATTCTACTTCTTATTAAGCGCTCGCCTTCTAAATATTAGCTATCTTCTAACTTTGGCCTAGGCGCCTCTAGGGCTAAGTAGTACTTAGGTACTCTTTATTAGAGTCTATATCCTACTTATCTAAGCCCTTATATTATTATATAGAGACCTCCTAAGAATCTACTCTATCGTATTACTAAGGTAGGTAGAGTAAAGGCCTAGTAGGAGTTCTACAATTAGTAATAGTTTTATTAGGAGATTATTAAGATACCTAATAAGAGAATTAGTAGTAAGGTTTCTAAGTAGCCTAACGTAGGTCTATCTTAGGCTAGTTGTCGTAGTAGTCGGAGTAGTAGTTAGAGTGCTTATTATAATAGTTAGAGTAGTAGTTAGAGTACTCGTCGTAGTAGTTAGAGTAGTAGCTAGAGTACTTATTATAGGTCTAGAGCTAGCCGCTAGTAGTATAGGCATTCTAATAGGGATTTAGTAGTTCCTTATAATAAACGAGAATACCTAAGGTAGTAGGTTAGTCTAATAGTATATTATAGTACTACTCCCTAGTAGTAGCTATAAGTATAGAAATAGAAAGCGAATTAAAATAAAAGGATTACTTCCTTAGCTAAAGCTACTCTACTACCTTCTCGAATTAGGGCCCTAGTTTTAGTTTCGTTAGGCTATCGGCAATTATATTAGAGGTCTTAACATAGGTAATAGTAATAATGCCCTTCCTATAGAAGTCTCTCTAATAATAGTAGGCTACGTCGATATACTTTAACTTCTTTCTCGCGTATATATCCTTTGTAAGAGTAATTACTACTTAGTTATCTCCTTATAGCTATACTATTAGTAATCCTATAGCGAACTTTCTCTCCTCCTTAATATATAGGCTCTAACTAATATATCTTTATATCTTTATATCTTAAAGGATCTAATAGAGGAACTACGACTACTTTATATACCTTGTTATTACTATAAACTCTACTTCTATTATCGAGCCTACTACTAACTTTTGCTTCTTACTAGCCTAAGATACTAGTCTTCTAGTAAGTATAAATATATTCCCTAGTACTAAGATATAGTCTAACTTATCTATCGTATAGTTAGAGTTAGAGTATCTTATAAGTATATCTTATACCTTCGTATTATATACTATTCTAAGGTCCTTTAACGAGCGTATATACCTCCCTAGCTTCTTTAGAGCCTACTAGTAGTATTTAGCTAGGTCGGATATATACTAGCTTAGCCTTCTAAGTATAAATATAATATTAGGCCGAGTTAGGACGCTTACGTATATCTAGCTACTAATAGCCTCTTAGTATTCCTTCTTGTCTACTCTAACATTATTAGGTCCTAATACTCTAATTACGTCGTAGCTATCTAGAGGTAATCGAGTTAATAAAGCACCCTCTACTAATATTATAAGCTTATCTAGTACCTTTTCGATATAGTGCGTCTAGTCTAAGAGGGAAGAGATAGTTTCTCTTCTTAAACTAATATAACAAATAGTTTACTTCCTTATCTATACTTATATAAAACTCTTTCCTAATATAATATATTCCTCTAGTAGCTACTTCCTTATACATAAATCTGTTACCTATAAGAGTAGTAGATCTCTATTAAGTGTCGGATCTTAATTGAATAGCTAATAGTCTATTATAGGATATAAGTAATATTTAATCTACTACTCCTTATAGATATACTCTACTAGTAGTTAATACTCCTTCTAGTCGCCTCTTCTATATAAGGATCTCTAGTAGTTCCTATTATCGCCTATACTTTTATTCTAGTAGCGGCTATAAGTATAACTAGGTTATACTTAATACTAATAATAAGCTAAGTAAGTATAATAGTAACGACTCTACTAACTTAGATACTAAGATAGAGTATATTAACCTTATAGACTACTTTAAGGCTACTACCTATAAGCTAACTAGAGTTACTAGCGCTAGTAAACAAAAGAAGGTAGTACGTATTAATAATATACTATCTAAGAGCTATAGGCGCTAGGAGCGTAGTCTCTTACTAGACTATATTCCTCGCTCTACTTATTATATCTATTAGTAGTCTAGTTAAGCTAAGACGCCTTCTAAGGTAGGCTATACTCCTAACTAGGTCTCTAACCTATCTAGTAGTAAGGCGAAAAAGATCTTAATATAGCTAATAGCTAATAATAATACGTTATTAAAGAAGTCTTATACCTCTACTAAGAAGAAGGCTATTATTAAGATCTCTAGTAATAAGTAGTCGGCTAGCCCTACTAGTAATAATAACTTTATACGCGACGTCCTATATAAGTCCCCTATAAAGGATAAGAAGTATACTATTACTATCCTTAATCTAATATAGGGTAACATCCTATCTTTAACTAAGAATATAGGTATATTCGATATATAGCCTATATTAGCTCGTAGGCTAGAGGATATCCTAGTCTCTAGAGGTTCGACTACTAATATATTAATAACTCCTATTAGTATCTACTATATCTATAAGCGCTATAAGCGCTCCCCTAATATAACTCCTACTATAACTAACCTAGTACTCTTATCTAAGATCTCTTCTAGTCCGCCTATAGTAACTACTATAACTACGGACTTATAGATTGCTACGCTAGCTAATAATACTACTCCTAGTCTAGTATAGGTCCCTAGTACGCTATAAACTACTATAGCCTTTACTACTACTATAAAGTAGTAGGTACTACTACTACTATATTAGTAGTATAGTATTTTAGGTTTGGCCTAGAAGAGTAGAGAGCGTTAAGAGCGAGATATATAAGGCGTCGAGGTAGTAGTAGTCTACCTATAGTTACTAGGTTACTTTACTAGTAGTAGACTAGTACGCCTATCTTATTATATTAGTATAGCGTTAGGTTTTTTAGAATTAATAGAAGAGAATAAAAAGCGTTATTTTAATATTACTTACTACTCTTTCTTATTCCTATCTAGCTAGAGTTCGATAAGGACTCCTACTATTCCTTTAAAAGCTTATCTATCTCTTCGAAGTATTCTAGGCTTTACTATATATTATTCTATCTATTATAATTCTTCTATTATAATAGGTATTCTCTCTTACTCTTCTCTACGCGCTTATCTAAGATTCTTTCGACCTCCTATAGCTCTTCGCTATTAGGTATAATCTTAGGTATAGTAATATTTGTTAAAGGTTCGCTATCGCGCTTCTCGAAGAGTTTAAGGAGTAATATATAGAATACGTCGTAGATTCGGTATAAGACTAGAAGGCAAAGATAGTAGGCTTATTACTCTATAGGTTCCTTAACTATAAACGGACTAATAAACTTAGTAGACACCTTCTAGCTTAGCTATAATAGCTTTAGGTTCTTAGAGCTAAGGAGAATAAGATCTCCTAGCTAAAACGTTAATAGAAGATACTTCTTATTATACTACTTACGCTACTATTCTTAGGCTTTATAGAGATACTCTACTATAAGTTCTCGAGACTTACGTATTATCTCTACCCTCGAAGATATAGCTAGCGCCTCCCCTTTATAATATGCGTCCTTATATATAGCCTACCTTAGATACTTACTAAGTACTAATTTAAACGGGCTTATACTAGTACTAGAGTAAGATATATTATTATATATAAACTCTACAAATAGTAATAACTAAAGCTAATTGTCCTAGTTATTATTCGTAAAGTATTATAAGAATGTTTCTAGAGTCTAATTTTGCTACTCTATTTAGCTATCTATCTAAGGGTAGTATATAGTACTAAGTCTACGCTCTATCTAATAATAGAAGCAGATCTTAGTCTAGAGCTTAGAAGTAAATAGAGAGCTATAGTTACTAATAATTCCTTTTAGAAAGCTTAACTTTATTACGATATTCTAAATAAACATATTAGTAAACTATTCTTTATTCTAAGTACTCTATATAGTAATATATATTACTATCTTAGACATTCTATCTATAATTACTAGTATTATATTATATATAATACCTTTAACTTTACTAGAGGCAGACTAGTTACAAAGTCTAAACGAATCTCCTCCTAAATATTCTTAGGAATTAGTAACGGCGTAAGCTCGCTATATAGTAGATACTAGCCTAGTTTCGGTCTCTAGTATACTATATAGGATTTAATATAGCTCTTTATATTAGATTCTAATTTAAGCTAATATAGTGTTCTTTTAATTAGCTATAATATCTTATTAGCGTTAAAATAGCCTATAAGTAAAGAGTTATAGAATATTACTAGGATCTCGTTCTATATTATAGGTTTATTAGGAACGAAGAGCCTTCTATAAAACTATAATATAAGATTAGCGCGCCTAAGAGTAACTTACCTATAGCTAGGTCTAGCTTAGATCTAGGCTATAAATAGATCCTTCTCCTATAATATTACAATTATCTATATAAACTTAGTATTAGTATCGCCTAAACTAGTTTCGCTTATAAGTAGAATATATGCTTAAAAGCATAGTATATAGTATAGATAAGTACTAGTACTAGTATCTAGGAGGGACGTATTATATATATTTAGTACTATTAGTAGTTCTTTGCTAGTATCTAAAATCTTTTTAGATATAGTTCCTAAGCTACTTTCCTTAACTCGCGTTATACTAACTATTACCTTAATATTATTACTTACTAGCCTAAGCTTTTGCTAGAGAGTTAGAAGTAATATATTAATAGTATTATTCTCTATCTAATAGTCTAGTCTCTATAAAGGACTATTAGTAGAGTTAGAGATTCCTAACTAGTAGTAGATCTCGAAATCGAACTATCCTAGATATACTATCTCTCTAGCTTATTATAGATTAAGTCGCTAGATTGTTTAGATAGTCTTTAGATTATTATAGTCTATATATACCTCGACTAGTAATAATACGCTAGCGAAGTACTATTACTAGGTCTTAATATAATAGAATATCGCTAGTAGCTCCTAGTTATATATCTCTTAGTTCTACCTATAGTCCTATATCTTTCTAGACGTAAAGGCGATAGAATACTACTTACTATCTTTAAACAATTATAATAAGATTCCTAAGATACTAAAGTCTAATAAATCTGTCTCTAGCTTAATCCTTTTAGTCGGATCGAAATAATAAAGAAGCGGCGATTCTTTAAAATACTTTTTTACCTTCTTAAATAACTCCTAGGCCGCTTCGGCCTAGTTAAAGTCTTAGTTACCTTTAAATAAGTCGGTTATAGTAGCTATTTTCTTTATATAATCCTCGACAAACTATCGATAGAAGTTTATAAAGCTAAGTAATCCTTAGAGCTCCTTAATTATCGTCGGGCGAGGCTAGTCTTAGATTATCGCTATCTTATCTAGATTAGCTACTACTCTATCTCTCTTAATAATAAAGCCTAGGAACCTTATCGAATTAATAGCAAACTTATACTTCTTTAAGTTATAGTATAGGCTCGCCTTCTAGAGGCGGTCTAGTACCTTTATTACTATAGCCTAGTACTCCTCTAAAATATTAGAATATATATAGATAAGAATATTATCTAAATATATAATATAGATATTATCTAGGAGACTTAAAAGAGTATAGGTTATATACGCTTAGAAGTATACTAGAGTATTAGTTAAGCTAAAAGGCATAATATAATATTAAAAATACCTATACTATATATAGAACGTAGTCTTCTACTTATTACCTTCGTAGATCTAGATATAGTAGTAGGCATCCTTTAGGTCTAGTAAGGTAAAGTACTTTATACTAATAAGTTAGTCTAGAATTTCTTTAATAAGAGGGAGTAAATATCTATCCTTAATAGTAATATTATTTAAAGCTTAGTAGTCTATATATAAGCGTAGGTTACTATTTACCTTTAGAATAAATAGGAGAGGTGCGCTAATAGGACTAATACTATACTTAATCTATCTTACTACGAGCTCCTTCTTAAAGTATTCTCGAAGGACTTCCTATTTATAGGCTAATAGTAGATATAGCGGTCTATAAGGAGGTTACTTTCTATCTTCTAAGTTAATAGTATAGTCGGTTACTCGATAAGAAGGAAATATACTAATAGCTTTATTATCGAATAGGTCCTAGTAGTTATTTAGTATATCTAGAACCTTTAGATTAATACTAGCCTTAGTAACGTATACCTTTAATAGTCTATTAGTAGTACGCTTAACTTAGATCTAGCTAACGTACTATACTAGCTACTTCTTATCCTCCTTTAGTATACGCGATAAAGCTTCGGTAGAAATAAAGTCTATATCTTTCTTAGTATATCCCTATTTCTAAGTATCCTAGCTGTTTAAAATATCGATTATATAATACTTAAGAGTATGTCGGCCTAATAGGACTTCCTAATTAGCTATGTCTATACTATATATTATAATAGACTTCTACTAAGCTTACTCTATATAATTAGTTATTATAAGCTATAACCTATATATATTATAGCGCTTCTAGCGTTAGGAGTCTAGCTAGCTAATATCTAGAATCTAGGCCGCGACCTAGATATATAAAATATACTAGTTATAGATAACTTCTTTACTCTCGAGTCGCTATATAGTATTATTAGTATTCGATTAGTTTTGCCTAACTATTACTAATCTATTAGCGGCTAGGCTTATAATTCCTTTAGAATAATAGGAGTTCTATTTAGATTACTATCTAAATTATTCTTAATCTTTAGATATTTAGGCTAGATATAGCTATTCTTGCTATACCTATAGTAACTTACTTTACTTCTATCGCATTTGAGTTTCTTAGATAGACTATTAGTAGTATGCTCCTTTATATACAACTTATTCTTATCCCTTATAGAAGAAGCCTTTAGCATAGGCTTCTTCTTTATAGGCTTCTTAGCTATCCTCTTCTTTAGAATACTCTTTTCTAATCTAGAAGTAAGATCTATAAGCTTATTCTAGGTTATAGGAGTAACGTTATAGTTAATAATAGCTTTCTATAGCTTATCTATAAGTCGAGTAAAGTAGTAGTATAGGAGCTACTTCTTAGTATATAGAAGATCTATCTAGTTCTTAAGCCCCTCTATATACGTAAAGAAGGCTTAGGCTATCTAGTCCGACTTTTGCTTATTACCTATATACTTTATATAGGCTTAAAGGAGTCGATCCTCTAGGCTATCTAAGAGTTAGGCTAAGAAGTTCTTAAAAAACTTCTAGATAATAGCTTAATACTCTTCTTCTACCTTAGACTTCTACTATATCCTCTAATAGTCCTTTAGCGTATCTAAAAGATACTATATAGCCTAGGTTACCTACTAGAGGTCCGTCTAGTAGAGATATTCGGCTTAGAAGAAGGGAATCTTATAATTAATAATAAAGTCTTCTAACTACTTAAAACTCTTCCCTTTATAATTAGTTAGCTCCTTAATAGTTTGCTTTACTAAGAAGTAACTACCTATTAGTAGTCTATTAGCGGGCTACTTCTAGCTATAATAGTCTTATAGCTTAGCTTATAGGCGAGTAATATTCGCTTAGAGCTAGAGTTCTTATTTATAATCCTAGAGCGTATAGACCTATCTATAGACTAATTCTTTACTATCTCCTTAATTAGATCCTCTAAGCTCCTCTTTATCTTCTTAGTACTTATTACCCTCTCTAGGCTAACTTTATAGACTAAGTAGTTAGTTATATATCTACTTATCTTCTTCTTTAATCTCTTCGATAGTTTCTACTTATCTTAACGGACTAGTAGGACCTTCTCTATAAGACTCGGGCTAAGGGAGTCCTTTAGGTCTATACTATAGGTAGTCCGTAAGGAGTTAATATATATATATACTATCTACGGCCTACTAGTAGTTTAGCCGAAGGAAGGATCTCGCTATACTAGAGGTAGTCCGCTAGTAGCCCTAAGAGGTAGTTCCCTACCCCTTACCTCCTATAGACTATAGGTAGTTAAGAAGGAATAAGATTCTCTATCGGACCTACTTCTAGCTAGATAGGAGTCGAAGAGAAGGGAGATTCTTCTATAAGAGAGGGTTCCTCTTAAGAGGAGAAGATCTCTCCCTTCTCTAAGATTACTAATCTATATAGATAGGGGTCTATTATCTCCGCTATAACTCTACCTTATTTGTATAGTCCCTATATACCTATAAGGTATCCTTTATAGAATAATCTTTATACCCGTTTTAGGGTAGTAGCTCTAATAGCCCCCCTTACTTAATCTTAGCCTTCGCCTATAGGTCTAGAAGGATAGGGTCCTACTAGTCTATTAAGGTAGAGAGGATTCGTCGAAGAGATTAAGGGAGAAGATAAGTAGGTATATAACTAACTACTCGGTTAGTAAAGTTAGCCTAAAGAAGGTAATAAGTAATAAGAAGGTAGAGAGGAGATAGGAGTCCTTAATTAAGGAGATAATAAGGAATTAGTCCGCGGATAGGTTCGTACTCTCTAGGATCGTAAGTAGGAACTCTAGCTCTAAGCTAATATTACTTGCCTATAGGCTAAGTTATAGGACTACTATAGCTAGAAGTAGTCCGCTAATAGACTACTAATAGGTAGATACTTCTTAGCGAAACAGATTATTAAGGAACTACCTAATTATAGAGGGAAGAATTTTAAGTAGTTAGAAGACTTTATTCTTAATTATAAGATCGCCTTCCTCTAAGCCCTATACCTCTATAACAAAGGTTACTAGCGAGTAACCTAGGCTATATAGTATCTTTTAGATACGCCTAAGGACTATTAGAGGGTATAGTAGAAGTCGAAGAGCGAGGTAGAATATTAAGCTATTACCTAGAAGTACTTTAAGAACTTTATAGCTTAACTCTTAGATAGCCTAGAAGATTAACTCCTTTAAGCCTATATTAAGTACGTAGGCTATAGGTAGAAGTTAGACTAGATAGCCTAAGCCTTCCTTACGTATATAGAGGGGCTTAAAAACTAGATAGATCCTTAGTATACTAAGAAGTAGCTCCTATACTATTACTTTGCTCGACTTATAGATAAGCTATAGAAAGCTATTATTAACTATAATACTACTTCTACAACCTAGGATAAGCTTATAGATCTTACTTCTAGATTAGAGAAGAATATTCTAAAGAAGAGGATAGCTAAGAAGCCTATAGAGAAGAAGCCTATACTAAAGGCTTCCTTAGCGAAGAGTAAGGATAAGTCGAAGGATTATACTACTAATAGTCTATCTAAGAAGCCTAAACGCGATATAAGTAAAGTAAGTTGCTATAGGTATAGTAAGAAGAGCTACCTCTAGCCTAACTACTCTAAGATTAAGAATAATTTAGGTAGTAATCCTAATAAGACTCCTATCGTTCTAAAAAAATCTTAAGCCTAACTATAGGCGGATTAGTAGTAGTTAGGCAAAAATACTCGAAGACTAATAATACTATTCGGCTACTCGAGAGTAAAGAAGTTATTTGTAACTAGTATATTTTATATACTCTAAGTAGCTTACCTACTAATAATTCGGAGGTAAGGGTTATATTTAATATATATAGATAAGTTATGCTATTAGACTAGTATATTGTAGTTAAGTGCGACCTTCCTAAGGTTATAGCCTAGATTCTAGATATTAGCTAGCTAAGCTCCTAAAGCTAGAAGTACTATAGTATATATAAGTTATAGCTTATAATAACTAATTATATAGAGTAAGCCTATTAGAAGACTATCCTCGTATATAGTATAGACATAGCTAATTAGGAAGTCCTATTAGGCTATTATACTCTTAAGTATTATACGATCGACATTTTAAATAGCTAGGATACTTAGAAATAAGAGTATATTAAGAAAGACATAGACTTTATTTCTACTAAAGCTTTAGCGTATATACTAAAGAGAGATAAGAAGTAGCTAGTATAGTACGTTAGCTAGATTTAAGTTAAACGTATTACTAATAGTCCGTTAAAGGTATATATTACTATAGCTACTATCGATCTAAAGATTCTAGATACGCTATATAACTACTAGGACCTATTCGATAATAAAGCTACTAGTATACTTCCCTCTTACTAAATAACTAACTATGCTATTAATTTAGTAGATAGGAAGGAACTTCCTTACGGACCGCTATATTTACTATTAGCCTATAAATAGGAAGTCCTTTAAGAATATCTTAAGAAAGAACTTATAGCTAGGCGGATTAAATATAGTATTAGCTCTACTAGCGTACCTCTCTTATTTATTCTAAAGGTAGATAGTAACCTACGCTTATATATAGACTACTAAGCCTTAAATAACGTTACTATTAAGGATAGATGTCTACTCCTTCTTATTAAAGAAACCCTAGACTAACTTATTAGCGTAAAGTACTTTATCTTACTAGACCTAAAAGATACTTACTACTATATCTAGATCTATAAAGGTAACGAGTAGAAGACTATATTCTATATATAGTATAGGTACTATTAGTATTATATTATGCCCTTTAGCTTAACTAATACTCTAGTAACCTTCTAAGCGTATATTAACTATACTCTTTTAGGCCTCCTAGATAATATCTACGTTATATATTTAGATAACATTCTTATCTATACGTACTCTAATAGTCTAGAGGAGTATTAGTCTATAGTAAGAAAGGTGCTAGACTGCCTTAAGAAGGCGAGCCTATACTATAATCTAAAGAAGTATAAGTTCGCTACTAACTTAGTAAAGTTCCTAGGCTTTATTATTAAGAGAGATAGAGTAGAAGCTAATCTAGATAAGATAGTAACAATCTAAGACTAGCCTCGCCTAACGATAATTAAGGAGCTCTAAGGATTCCTTAGCTTCGTAAACTTCTACTAATAGTTCGTCTAAGGTTATACGAAGAAGATAGCTACTATAACCGACTTATTAAAGGGTAACTAAGACTTTAACTAGACTAAGGCGGCCTAGGAGTTATTTAAGAAGGTAACGAAGTATTTTAAAGAATTACTACTTCTTCGTTATTTTAATCTAACTAAAAGGATTAAGCTAGAGACAGATATATTAGACTTTAGTATCTTAGAGATCTTATTGTAACTATTTAAAGATAGTAAGTAGCATCCTATCGCCTTTACGTCTAGAAAGATATAAGACTATAAGCGGAACTAAGAGACATATAACTAGGAGCTATTAGCGATTATCTACTACTTTAAGACTTAGTAATAGTACTTCGCTAGCGTACTAGTACTAGTCGAGGTATATATAGACTATAATAACCTAAAGACTATCTAGACAATCTAGCGCCTTAATCCGCGATAAGCTAGATAGGTAGTATATCTAGGATAATTCGATTTCGAAATCTACTACTAGTCGAGTATCTCTAACCCTACTAATAGTCCTTCGTAGAGGCTAGATTATTAGATAGAGAATAATACTATTAATACGTTATTCCTAACTCTCTAGTAAAAGCTTAGGCTAGTAAGTAATACTATTAGAGTAATAGTCGGTACGACGTAAGTTAAGGAAAGTAGCTTAGGAACTATAACTAAAGAAATTTCAGATATTAGCGAAGAACTACTAATAGTACTAAATATATATAACGCATCCTTTCTAGACGCTAGTACTAGCACTTATCTATACTATATACTACGCTTTCGAGTATATATTCTACTTATAAGCGAAACTAGTTTAGGTAATACTAACGCTAAGTTTATATAGATAATTATAATATTATAGAAGAAGGATCTATTTATAGCCTAGATCCGAGCTAGACCTAGTTATAGACAAGTTACCCTTAGGCGCGCTAATTTATAGCGCTTTAATAAGAACAACCTATTATAGTTTTATAGAAGGCTCTTTGTTCCTAATAAACCTATAATATAGAACGAGATCCTAGTAACATTCTATAACTCTATACTCGTAGGCTATTTCGGAGCTAATAAGATATTATAGCTAATTAAGAGAACGCTATACTAGCCTAAATTAGAGTCTAACGTAAAGAGCTATATTAAATCCTATATAATATACTAGAGATTAAAACTAGGCTAGTATCTACTATATAGCGAGCTTACGCTATTACTAATTCCTAAAGATATTTAGGAGGAGATTAGTCTAGACTTTGTAACTAGTCTACTTCTAGTAAAGTCTAATAGTATTATATATAATATAATACTAGTAATTATAGATAGGATATCTAAGATAGTAATATATATTACTATATAGAGTACTTAGGATATAGAATAGTTTACTAATACGTTTATTAAGAATATCGCGACGAAGTTTGGCTTTCTAAAAGGAATTATTAGCGACTATAGCTTACTATTTACTTCTAAACTCTAGACCGAGATCTACTTTTATTATTAGATAGAGCGTGGACTTAGTACTATATACTACCCTTAGATAGATAGCTAGATAGAGTATTAAAATTAGACTCTAGAGATATTCTTATAATACTTTATAAATAAGAACTAGGATAATTAGCTTTAGTTACTACTATTCGCAGAGTTTACGTATAATAATATACCTTACTCTAGTACTAGTATAAGCTTATTTAAATTAGTACTTAGTAAGTACCTAAGATAGGCTATATATAAGGACGTATATTATAAGGAGGAGGCGCTAGCTATATCTATAAGGGCAGAGATAATACGTAAGTCTTAAGAACTTATAGTAGAGTACCTCTATAAAGCCTAAGAGTAGTAGTATAAGTAGTATAATAAGAAGCATCTTCTATTAACGTTTTAGCTAGGAGATTTTATTCTTCTTAGCTCTAAGAACCTAAAGCTATCGTAGCTAAGCTAGAAGATATCTACTAAGTTTATTAGTCTATTTGTAGTTATAGAACCTATAGGGTAATAAGCCTACTACCTTTACCTTCTAGTCTCGTACCAAATCTACGACATATTCTATATATCGCTCCTTAAACCCTTCGAAAAGCGTAATAGCAAACCTTTAATAAATATTACTAAACCTAAGATTATACCTAACAGCAAAGAGCTATAGAAGGTCGAGAAAATCTTAGATAAGCGCGTAAGGAAGAGTAAGAGAGAATACCTATTATAATAGAAGAATTATAATAAGTAGAATAATATATAGTAAAGCGCGGAGGACTTCGAGGAGATAGATAAGCTTTTAAAGGAATAGTAGGAGTCCTTATCGAACTATAGGCGGATAGGGACAAGAAAGGGTAATAAGTAATATTAAAATAACGCTTTTTATTCTCCTCTATCTTAACTCTAAAGAAAATCTAATACTATGCTAATATTTAGAAGGAGGCGTATTAGTCTACTACTAGTAAAGTAAGCTACTAACTCTAGGCGGACTATTACTACCTCGATACCTTATATACTCTTACTCTTAATAACCTATCCTTAAATGCCGAAGCCGAAGTACTATACTACTAATATAGTAGTAGCGGCACTTATAGCTAAAGTAGTAGTAAAGGCTATAGTAGTATATAGTATACTAGGGATCTACGCTAGACTAGAGGTAGTATTATTAGCTAGCGTAGCTATCTAGGGACCTATAGTTAATAGAGTTACTATAGGCGGGCTAGAGGAGGTCTTAGGTAGTAGTACTAGGTTAGTTATAGTAAGAGTCGCGTTAGGGGATCGCTTATAGTACTTATAGAAGTAGTAGGTACTAATAGGAGTTATAAATATATTAGTAGTCTAACCTCTAGGAATCTTAACCTCTTCTAACCTATAAGCTAATATAGGCTATACGTCGAATATATCTACTATCTTAGATAAAGGTAAGATATTACTCTATACTAGGTCGAGGATTATTATATTATACCTCTTATCCTTCTTAGATAACTTACGTAAAGAGTTACGTATAAAGTTATTATTACTAGTAGGAATAGTAGACTACTTATCGCTAGATATCTCGATAATAGCCTTCTTAGTAAGGGTATAGGACTTTCTTAGTAGTATATTATTACTACCTACTATCTATATTAAGGTCCTCTTAGCCTTACCGCTAGATAGGTTATAGACTTTATCTAGAGTATAGCCCTCCTAAAATAGCGTCTTAGCTTAGCTAGACCGCTAATAGATATAATAGTTAGAGTAGGGAGTATAGTTAGGTAAGAGACTATACTCCTAGCGTCTATAGCTCTTAGATAGTATATTATTAATATATATAGTCTTCTTAGTCTTATTAGCGCTAGTAACCTTAGTTAGCTTATAAGTAGCTACCTTAAAGTAGTCGATAAGGTTAATACGCTCTACCTCTATATTAGGATTAGTAGAATTATTACTATTATATACGTCTAGTTCGTCGTTAGTACTAAGTATAACTAGGTTATACTAGTAACTACTACTAGAGTAATAGTATAAGCGAGGGCAAGAGCTACTCGAGATCCTTATATAGGATAAAGGACTAGAAGGAGTATTAGCTACTAATAGAGCGTATCTATAAGAGGTAGTAGATTAGATATCGCCTATATTCTATAATAGACTATTAGCGAAAGAAGTATATATTATACTATAGGTAGTCTACTTATAGCTATATCGCCTATTATCTATAATATTCTAGGAGTCGTCTCTACGTTAGTACCCTACTTATAGCGTCTCTTCTTATTCTTAATATAGCGGAACTCTTTATTAGTACGTAGGTAGTAATCTAGATATAGGTAATATTTACTCTTATACTTAATATCCTACTTATAAGTAGCTATTACCTAGTTAAGGGTTAGCTACGCCTAGCGAAGTTTAATAGTAGCTACTAGTATAACTTTATTATTATAGACTATATCTATATTACTAATATCTACGCTACGCTACTTATAGAGTTCGACATATATAATACGTATATTATAGACCTTATTTAGGCGGCCTTAGAGTAGAAGGAAGATCTATAACTATTAGTTACTACCTATAGACTATAAGTAGTTAAGACTATAAGTAGATAACTTACGATCTTATAAAAACCTTTTTTACTCTTAGTATAGTACCTATAGGCATAGTTATCTAGCTTCTTATATAGGTAGCTAATAGTAATACTTTTAGCGCATATTATATAAAAGATATATAATATAGGAGTATCGTTACGTAGAGCTAAGGTATAGAACTAATATATCTTATTAGTACTAATATTAGATATACGCGTAATAATAATAGCGGTACTACTACTATAGAAGCCTAGTATTATAGATAGACTATAGGGGGTTATATAGATAAAGAAGTTAGTTACGGACTATATATAGTTATAGGACTTAATAAAGAGGAGCGTAGAAGAGATTATTAAGTAGGAGAATAGTTAGTAATTAACTAAAGGGAAGAATTTAATGTTAACGCTAGTAATTTAGCGCTAAAGCGTTACTATAATAACGCGTGCCTACCTATTTAGGCTAGTTACTATAACAGACCTTCTACGAAGTTCTATTCTATATTTATACTAGTATATAAAGCGAGATACGCGATATAAGTTATAATACCTTACTATTAGGATGTTAGCTTAGGAAGGAGGCGACTATAAGACTTAGGCTAAGGGGGTCCTTTAGGTCTATACTATAGGTAGTCTATAAGGGGTTAATATATATTTATACTACCTACGGCCCGCCTAGTAGTTTAGCTAAAGGAAGGATTTTACTATACTAGAGGCGGTCCGCTAGTAGCTCTAAGAGGTAGTTCCCTACTCCTTACCTCCTATAGACTATAGGCGGTTAAAAAGGAATAAGATTCTCTATCGGACCTACTTCTAGCTAGATAGGAGTCGAAGGGAAGAGAGATTCTTCTATAAGAGAGGGTTCCTTTCGAGAGGAGAAGATCTCTCCCTTCTCTAAGATTACTAATCTATATAGATAGGAGTCTATTATCTCTGCTACAACTCTACCTTATTTGTATAGTCTCTATATACCTATAAGGTATCTTTTATATTCTCCTTCTAGACTTATAGGAGGAGGCTAAGATCGAGTAAAGAGTACTATTAGAGCCGCTACTCTAAGTTAGGTATAAAGATTACTCTATAAGAAGACCTTATACGTATATAGAGACTATATAAATAAGGTAGAGTTATAGCGGAGATTATAGACTACTATCTATATAGATTAGTAATCTTAGAGAAGGAAGAGATCTCTCTCCTCGAGAGGAACCCCCTCTTATCGAAGAATCTCCCTTCTCTTAGACTTCTACCTAGCCCTATACTTAGTATAGGGGCCCTATACTTAGTATAGAGATTCTAAACGTTCGAAGATAGCTAGGCCCTAATTATAATAAAAGAGGTCTAATAGAGAATCTAATTCCTTTCGACTATCTATAATATATAGGACGTAGAGAGTAGGAGCCTATATCTTAGGGCCGTAGGTAGACTATCTATAGTATAGTAAGATCCTTCCTTATACCTAACTACTAAAAGACTATAGGTAGTATACTATATATACTAACTCTCTATAGACTACCTATAGTATATACCTAAAAGATCTCCTAAGCCTAAGTCGTATATATATCCTTATAGGGAGATCTAATTTTAGTAGTAGCTAGGTATAAATATATATCGATAGTAGACGCTACTAGCTTCTTTTACTAATAGCTAGTTAAGAGAGAAGATCGATATAAGCTATTAGTAGTTTTAGAGTAGTTTAATATAGCTATTATAAGCTTTAAAAACTCTCCTCTATATATCTAGTACTAGGTAGATAGACTCCTAAGGGAGGCGAACTATACTAGGTTTGCTAAAGGTTTTATCGATAATATTATAATCTATAGCTATACTCTAGGAGAATATAAGTAGCATCTAGTAGAAGTACTAATAGCGCTCGACTATAAGAATATTACGCTATTAGAAAAGAAGTTCTACTTTAGCTATCTATCTATTATCCTATTAGGGATAAGAGTCGATAGGCTTAGTATATTAACTTTAGAGGAAAGACTAAAGGCTATTACGAATCTAAGCTTTCTATCGACGCTAAAAGACCTCGAATACTACCTTAGCCTAATAGGTTAGCTTCGAATATATATCCTATACTACGCTAAGCTAGTAGAGCTACTATAGAAGGCTAAAATATAAGGTCTTAAGAGCGCTCTAGTAGTAGGCTATATATAAAAATCTTTTGTAATAGGAAAGCGTATTAACTAGAAACCTAAACTATTAATAGTATTCGAGGCGTTATAAAAGAAGTTTATAAAGCTATTAATATTAGTATATTTTAACTATACTTAGCTACTATATATTTACTTTAATATTTCTAAAAGGTAGGGTTCTAGAGTAATAGTAGTATATATCGATAGCGATAAGATCTTAGTAATACTATAGAGAATAAAGATATAGCTAATTCTATTCTTATCTAAGACGTTATCGATAGTAGAGCGTAGCTACTAGCTAATAGAGTTAGAAGTAGCTTGCCTAGTCTAGATAATACGACAGATCCTATTAAATTAAGATCTAACACTCTAATAGGTAATAGATTTATATATATAGAAGTAGCTATAGAAGGAATATATTATATTAGGAAAGGATTATACGTAAGTATAGACGAAGTAGTAAATATATATTATTATTAGAGAAGAGGAAACGTCTCTTCTCTCTCTCTTAAATACTCCTACTAGGGCTAAGCTTATAGGGCCTTAGTTAGAGGACTAGTAAGTTATAATCTAGTATAACTCTCTTTACTCTAACTTAAGTAGGAAGGTATAAGACTACTATTTACTTTTTAATACTCCTACTTAGGTATATACTATCTATAGCTCCTACTAACTCTAAGTAACTCCTACTAGCTTCTAATTCCTAGCCTAGAGTCCTCTAGATATAACGTACTCTTTTGTCCTTATAAGAGAGAGTTATAAATTAGAATATATTTATCTTCTAATTATAATATGCCTCTTTATCTTTATAATAGAGAATTATAAATTAGAGTATATTTACCTCTAATATATAAATAAAGTTATAAGTTAGAGTATACTTACTCTTTATATATACTAGTTTGTTTATTTATCTATATAAATGTTTTATTTTTATATATATTAGTTTATACGCTAGCTTATAGAAATACCTTATCTTTATAGGTAGGTGCGACTCTATATAAAGTTGTCTATCCTCCCTCTCTTTCTTAATATACTTCTTTAGTTATTATCTCTCTAATACCTTAATACTTCTCTAATACCTTAGTATAGTATAATAGTAAGGTGTTCTACTAATTCTATTAGATAACGCTTTACTTAATAAGAAGCTTAGGTAGCTTAGAGCCCTAAGCTCTAACGCTATAAGGTACTCGACTCTTAGTTATACCTAGCTCTAGGTATAGATTCGATTCCTTTATAAGGTATACTACGCTAGTTAGTTTTCCTAGGTCCTTCTAGTATTAAAAGATAATATAACCTATTTTTATATTACTTATTTAGGCCTTATATTTTCTAATAATCTAGGTTTATAAGCGTATAACTAAAATACGCCGACTAGTATAATATCTATTATAGTAGGCCTTATAATAGCTAGTACTACCTAGACTATAAACTAGGTCTAGTATACTACTAAGTTAGGAGGCTAGTACGTTAGTATAAGAAGGCCTCGTATGTATATAGAGACTATATAAATTAGGTAGGGTCGTAGTAGAGATAAGAACGTATATAATAAGCTATCGATATAAAGATATATAGTAGCGTATAGAGCCTTAGTCTCTAAGGATAGAGTAAGGTTAGAAAACTAATTACTACTTTTGTTTAGTTATAAAGCGAAGCGTATAATATATATATATATATATATTATATATAGCTTAGCTTCTCTAGCCTAGCTATCTAAGCCTATAGCTCGACTATCTAGTATTATTTGCTCCCTTCTCTTATAAGAGTCGTCTCGATACTTAGACTACTCTCTACCTATATAGAGTAAGTATTAACTCTTTATAGTCTACTCTAGAAGTAGCTAGTCCCTTCTCTAAACCTCCTTCTATAATAAGACTATACTATAAATTATATCTTAGTTATAATCTACGTAATATAACTTCTTTATTTTATTATATAGTATATACTATAAATATACTCGCTACCTCTAATTAGTCCTAGCGTAGTTTACCTATAATAACTAGGAGCTCCTATCTATAAGAAGCTTTTATAGTATATATAGCGCGTAGATATAAAGTTTACTCTATATATACTATACTTCTAACTTTTTCTCTATATTAAATTATTAATAATATACCTACTAAAGGTTCTAAGTGCGCTACTAGCGCTCTACTAGCTACTTCTAGTAAGCTTATTTATACTCTATCTATACTAAATACGCCCTCTAGCTATTATATCTATAGTAAGGAGCCTCTAATCGATAATTATAAGTATTACGCCTAGTATATTAGCCTTAAGTATAAGTACTACCTACTCTAAATATACGAGACGTATAGCTAACTCTACTTCTAGAATACTAGCTATATAATATATATTTCAAGTTAGGATAATAGTAGCGTTTTATAACTAGTATATATATTTATACGCCCTAGGTATATACTTCTTCTACTTAGCATAACTACTAATTAGGCTCGTAGCTATAGTAAGAATAACTATACCTATATTCTAATAAACTAGGCTATAGTAGTAGAGTATAATATTATACTCTATATATAAGCTAAGGCTAAGCGCGTTAGGCGTAATACTAATACCTTAGAGGCTAACTATAAGGCCGCCTAGTAGAACTTCCTAGATACTACTATAAACTAGCGTAAGCTACTTAAGATATATCTCTTACCTACTTATTATATATTATAGGTATAATCTTTAGATACTAACTATCTATAGAGGCTATAGTGTAATTATAACTCTATCTCTTAGTACTATCTAGCTATCGTAGCTAAGAGTAAGCGTACTACTAGCGCCGCGTAAGTAGGTAATAATACCTAAGCTATTACTACTATAGTATAGAATACCTAGGCCCTAGTTAGCCTCTTCGAACTTAGCTACGCTATAAGTATTTAGGCCTATTACTTACTTACTATATACTAACCTCCTACTAGTTCCTAAAGGCCTATATACCTACTACTAACCTTAGTTATACTAATGCTACTATAAGTAGGCTCTAGGCCTACCTTAATAATAAGATAGAAATAAGCTTATTCTATAAGTATCCTCTACTAGATTATTATATACTAATCTCTTATTAGGAGCGTAAGGGCCTTATAGGCCTTCTAGATCCTAAGAAGAATAATAAGGAGGATAATAAGAAGGATAATAAGATAGAAAGAGTAGAAGATAATATTAAGTAGCCCTACTTTAGGCGTTCTTAGAGGATAAGTAGCTCTAGCTATAGATATACTTAGCTCCTACGCTCTACCTAGGGCTATAGTATAAGTAGCCTATAATATAGTTTTCTCTCTAGGTTTACTTCTTCTATTTCTCTTTATCTAAGCTCCTCTTACTCTTCTCCTACGCTAAGTATACTTCGATTAGGTCCTTTAAACTCTTATAGTCTACTCTATTAACCTAGAGGTTATAGTCTTCTAGCTACTTCTTCTACTATACTAGGTACTAGTATATACTACTATCTACCCTAGTACTCCTAATAGCCTTAACCTTATACTTGCTATCCTCTTTAGTAAGGAGTATAGAGTAGGTAGGCTCCTTACCTACTTAGCTATTCTATAGCTCTAGTATTAAGATATAGAAGATATTATTAAATTGAGATCCGACACTTAATAGAGATCTAACACTCTAGTAGGTAATAGATTTATATATAAGGAAGTAGCTACTAGAAGAATATATTATATTAGGAAAGGAATATATCTAGGTATAGATAAAGAAGTAAATAGTCTATATTATTTTCTATTAGAGAAGAGAAGCTATCTCTTCTCTCTCTCCTTCAAATACTCCTACTCGCGCTAAGCTTATAGGGAACTTAGTTAGAAGACTCGTAAGTTATATTCTAGTATAACTCTCTTTACTCTAACTTAGCTAGGTAGGTATAAGACTACTCTCTACCCTTTTTTAACAGATATTATAGATCTAGTACTAGATAGGTAGTACTAAGTAGTAAGCCTAATTACTAATTATGTCGAGTACCTAGAAAAGTCTAATAAACTAGGCTACTAATTTCTTCTTTAGTACTAGTAGCTATAAGTTCTTAGTTAATAGTAGTACTATATTACCTATAGATTATACTTAGCGCTTATATTACATATTATAGTACTCTACTTACTAGTTTACTATCTGTTACTAATTCTCTTTTAGCTTTTTAGTTATAATATATAACTACTATATATACTCTATAGTAGCTAGTACCCTCCCCTTAGTAGACCTACTCTAAGGCGCTAGTATTAAGGAAGGTTAGAAGCTTAGTACTATCTAGAAAGCTAATATACTAGTAGTAGTATTATTATATACGTTACTTATATACTCTATCTATAGTAATAGCTCTACCTAGTTATCCTACTCCTTATTATAGTAATACTAGAAGTACTATTCTAAGGTCTAATTCGCCTACTCTATTTAGCTATCTATTTATAAGTAGAACGCCGTACTTAGCTTATACTTTAGCTACGCCTTATATATAAAGTCGCTCTAGTACTAGCTAGTAAAAATACTACCTTAATCTAAGAGTATAGCTTCGAGTATACTAAAATAACGTATAACTTCGTATATTAGGATATTCGCTAGCTCTACGCTAGTATATATCTTATTAGTTAGGACGAAGATTACTATCTTAGAGAATCTATCGACAATTACTAGAATAGTATTATATATATAGCTAAGGAGCTTACTTAGAAGTAGGTCTATAATAAAGTCTATTATAATCTCTTACTATAGCCTATTAGGTAATAGTAGAGCCTATGCCTTACTATATCTTCGATAGCGTCTATTCTTTATTATCTAGTATATATAGTAGGTTCGGATATAGCTATTAACTTCCTTTACTATCTCTAGCTACTAATACTTTCTCGCTAGTAAGGCGAGAGTATAGTCTCTCCTAAAGTAGCTAGCTAATAGGTTATTATAGTATAAGTATAGTAGCTACGCCTTTAATACTTTGTTACTTAGGATCTAAATATAATCCTCCTTATACTAGACGCTATACTTAAATTCCTAGTTCTTACTAGTACTCTTAGGGCGCTCTAAGGCTACTTATAGCTTATATATTAAGGTTTCTAAGTTGTCTAAGATGCCGCCTATTAGAGTCTTCTCCTAGGTTACTACTTTATAAATAAAGGCTAGTAGTATCGCTATAAGTTAACCTTCCTTAGGCTAGAGTAGGAGCTCTATACTCCTAGCCTACTATATATACGCAACCTAGATATAGTCTATAATAGAGTTGTTAGTTTATCCGCCCTCTTATCCCTAGAATAATAGCTTATTCCTTAGAGTTAGAAGAAGGGTATTTGCTACTTATATAGTAGGTATGTAGTCTATAAGGCGAGAAGGTCTATTAATAGAGTTATTAGTCTACTTATTATATTTAATAGCAAAATCGAACCTCGATAAGTATATAGCCTACTAAGCCTAGTAGCTATTTAGCTACTTTACGCCTATAAACTCGCGGAGGTTATTATAGTTAGATAGTATACAAATTATCTATAGCGCGCCTTTAAGGTAGTAGCGCTATATCTTAAAGTACTCGATAATTACTAGTAGCTCCTAATTATAGGTCTTATAGTTCTATTCTACTAGAGTAAGCTTCTAAGAATAGAAGGTAATAGAGTGCTAATAAGTAGTATCCTTACCTATAAAGAGCTTAGAGAGGATACTACCTAAGGCGAACTTAGAGGTATCTATCTCTATCTTAATTAGGAGCTTAGGGTCGTAATACTAGATAATTAGATTAATAGTAAAGGCTACTATAAGCGTACAAAATATAATATCTTTAGGCTCTCTCTATAAGAATAGGCTACCTTTCCCTTTAGTTATTATAGTAAGTAGTACTACTATCCTCGAGTAGTTCTTAATAAACTACCTATAGAAGTTAGCGAAACTAAGAAACTCTAGACTTCCTTAAGGGTCTTAGGTACTAGCTACTCTCTTATTATACTAAGCTTACTCTTATCTATCGATACGCTAGAGCTATTAATAACGAAGCTAAGGAACTCTAGTTAGTAAGTATAGAACTTGTATTTCTTCTAGCTAGTATAAAGGGCATATTTCTATAGCCGCTCTAATACTAGGCGTAGGTACTAAGTATACTCTTTACGTAAGTTACTATAGATTAGAATATTATCTAGATATACTATATAGTAGATATTACTAAGGCTTATAGGAGCTTAGTTAATATATATCTAAAACGTTATAGGAGCGTTAGTTAGCCTAAATAGTATTACTAAGTACTCGAAATAGCTATAGTATATATAGAATATAGTATCTAGTAGTTGTCCTCCTTAATTAGAATCCTATAGTATATATCCTTAAGGTCTAACTTAGAGAACTATATTACCTACCTAAGCTATACTAGTATCTTATCTATAAGAAGTAAGAGATATTAGTTCTTAATTAAGATCTTATTTAGTCCTTAGTTATAATAAGGCCTTATACGTATATAGGGACTATATAAATAAGGTAGAGGTTATAGCGGAGATAATAGACCCCTATCTATATAGACTAGTAATCTTAGAGAAGGAAGAGATCCCTCCTCTCGAGAGGAACCCTCTCTTATAGAAGAATCTCCCTTCTTTTCGACTCCTATCTAACTAGAAGTAGGTCTAATAGAGAATCTAATTCCTTCTTAACTACTTATAGTCTATAGGAAGTAAGGGGTAGAGAACTACCTCTCGGGGCTACTAGCGGACTACCTCTAGTATAATAAGACCCTTCCTTCGGCTAAACTACTAGTAGACCGTAGGTAGTATATATATACATTAACCCCTTATAGACCGCCTATAGTATAGACCTAAAGGACTCTCTTAGCCTAAGCCTTATAGGCGCCTCCTTTCTAAGCTAATATCCTAATAGTAAGATATTATAACTTATATCGTATATCTTGTTCTATATACTAGTATAAATATAGAATAGAACTTTATAGAAGGTCCGTCGTAGTAACTAGCCTAAATAGGTAGGTACGTATTATTATAGTAACGCTTTAGCGCCGAATTGCTAGCGTTAATATCAAATTCTTCTCTTTAGTTAATTACTAACTATTCTCCTACTTAATAATCTCTTCTACGCTCCTCTTTATTATTAAAGTCCTATAACTATATATAGTCCGTAACTAACTTCTTTATCTATATAACCTCCTACAATCTACCTATAATACTAGGCTTCTATAGTAGTAGTACTACTATTATTAGCACGTATGCGACTAATATTAGTACTAATAAGATATACTAATTCTATACTAAAGCTCTATATAATAATGCCTCTATCTAGTATATCTTTTATATAATATACGCTAAAAGCGTCGCTATTAGCTACTTATACGAGAAGCTAGACAACTATACCTATAGTTACTATACTAAGGGTAAGAAAGGCTTTTATAAGATTATAAGTTATCTACTTATAGTTTTAACTACTTATAGTCTATAGGTAGTAGCTAATTATTCTAGATCTTCCCTCTACTCTAAGGCCGCCTTAATAAGGTCTATAATATATATATTATATATATTAAGCTCTATAAGTAGCGTAGCGTTAATATTAGTAATATAGATACAGTCTATAATAATAGAGTCGTATTAGTAGCTACTATTAAGCTCTACTACGCGTAGTTAACTCTTAACTAGGTAATAGCTACTTATAAGTAAGATATTAAGCGTAAGGGTAAATACTACCTACGCCTAGATTACTACCTATATACTAATAAAGAATTCCGCTATATTAAGAATAAGGAGAGGCGCTATAAGTAGAGTACCGACATAAAGATAACTCCTAGGACGTTATAGATAATAGGCGATATAGCTATAAGTAGACTACCTATAATATAATATATACTTCTTTCGCTAATAGTTCGTTATAGGATATAGGCGACATCTAATCTACTACTCTCTATAGATACGCTCTATTAGTAGCTAATACTCCTTCTAGTCTCTTATCTTATATAAGGATCTCGAGTAGTTCTTACTCTCGCTTATACTATCGCTCTAGTAGTAGTCGCTAGTATAACCTAGTTATACTTAGTACTAATAACGAACTAGGCGTATATAATAGTAATAATTCTACTAATCCTAATATAGAGGCGGAGCGTATTAACCTTATCGACTACTTTAAGATAGCTACCTATAAGCTAACTAAGATTACTAGCGCTAATAAGACTAAGAAGACTATATATATTAATAATATACTATCTAAGAGCCGCGGACGCTAGAAGCGTAGCCTCTTACCTAACTATTCTCTTTACTCTAACTATTATATCTATTAGTAGTCTAGCTAAGCTAAGACGCTATTTAAGGAGGGCTATACCCTAGACTAGGTCTATAACCTATCTAGTAGTAAGGCTAAGGAGATTTTAATATAGCTAGTAGGTAGCGATAATATACTACTAAGGAAGTCCTATACTCCTACTAAGAAGGCTATTATTAAGATATCTAGTAATAAGTAGTCTGCTATTCCTACTAGTAATAATAACTTTATATATAACTCTTTATATAAGTTATCTAAGAAGGATAAGAGGTATACTATAATAATCCTCGACCTAGTATAGAGTAATATCTTACCTTTATCTAAGATAGTAGGTATATTCGACGTATAGCCTATATTAGCTTATAAGCTAGAAGAGGTTAAGATCTCTAGAGGTTAGACTACTAATATGTTAATAATACCTATTAGTACCTACTATCTCTATAAGTACTATAAGCGCTCTCTTAACGCGACCTCTACTATAACTAACCTAGCCTCCTCGCCTTAGACCTCCTCTAGTCCGCCTATAGTAACTACTATAACTACGGACCTATAGATAGCTACGCTAGCTAATACTACTACTACTAGTCTAGTATAGGTTCCTAGTACTCTATAAACTACTATAGCCTTCGCTACTACTATAATAATAAATATTACTACTATTATATTAGTAGCGTAGTACTTTAGTTTTAGTATCTAAGGATAGGTTATTAAGAGCGAGGTATATAAGGTATTAAGGTAGTAATAGTCCGCCTATAGTTAGTAGCTTACCTTACTAGTAATAGACTAATACGCCTACTTCTATATATTAGTATAGTATTAGGTTTTCTTTAAAGTTAAGATAGAGGAGAAATAAAAAGCATTATTTTAATATTACTTACTACTCTTTCTTATCCCTATCTACTTATAGTTCGATAAGGATTCCTATTATTCCTCTAAAAGCTCGTCTATCTCCTCGAAGTCCTCCGCGCTTTACTATATATTATTCTACTCGTTATAATTCTTCTATTATAATAGGTATTTTCTCTTACCCTTCCTTACGTACTTATTTAAGATTTTCTTGACCTCCTATAGCTCTTCGCTATTAGGTACGATCTTAGGTTCGGCGATATTTATTAAAGGTTCGCGATTATACTTCTCGAAGGATTTAAGGAGCAATATATAGAATATATCGTAGATTTAGTATAAGACTAGAAGGCGAAGGTAGTAGGCTTATTGCCCTATAGGTTCCTTAACTATAAATAGACTAATAAACTTAGTAAATATCTTCTAGCTCGGCTATAATAGCTTTAGGTTCTTAGAGCTAAGGAGAATAAGATCTCCTAGCTAAAATGTTAATAGAAGATGCTTTTTGTTTTACTACTTATACTATTATTCTTAGGCTTTATAGAGGTACTCTACTATAAGTTCTTAAGACTTACGTATTATCTCCGCCCTTAAAGATATAGCTAGCGCCTCCTCCTTATAATATATATCCTTATATATAGCCTATCTTAGATACTTACTAAGTACTAATTTAAATAGGCTTGTACCTATACTAGAGTAAGGTATAGTATTATACGCAAACTCCGCGAATAGTAATAACTAAAGCTAATTATCCTAGTTCTTATTTATAAAGTATTATAAGAATGTCTCTAGAGTCTAATTTTAACGCTCTATCTAGCTATCTATCTAAGAGTAGTATATAGTACTAAGTCTGCGCTCTATCTAATAATAGAAGCAGATCTCGGTCTAGAGCTTAGAAGTAAATAGTAAGCTATAGTCGCTAATAATTCCTTTTAGAAAGCCAAACTTCGTTGCGATATTCTTAATAAACATATTAGTAAACTATTCTATATCCTAAGTACTCTATATAGTAATATATATTACTATCTTAGATATCCTATCTATAATTATTAGTATTATATTATATATAGTACCTTTAGACTTTACTAGAAGCAGACTAGTTACGAAGTCTAAGCTAATCTCCTCCTAAATATCTTTAGGAATTAGTAATAGCGTAAGCTCGCTATATAGTAGAATACTAGCCTAGTTTAGATCTCTAGCATACTATATAGGATTTAATATAGCTCTTTACGTTAGACTCTAATTTAGGCTAGTATAGCGTTCTCTTAATTAGCTATAATGTCTTATTAGCTCTAAAATAGCCTACGAGTATAGAGTTATAGAATGTTACTAGAATCTCGTTCTATATTATAGATTTATTAGAAACGAAGAGCCTTCTATAAAACTATAATAGATTATTCTTATTAAAACGCTATAAATTAGCGCGCCTAAAGGTAACTTACCTATAACTAGGTCTAGTTCGGATCTAGGCTATAAATAGATCCTTCTCCTATAATATTATAATTACCTATATAAACTTAGCGTTAGTATTACTCGAACTAGTTTTACTTATAAGCAAAATATATACTTAAGAACGTAGTATATAGTATAGACAAGTACTAGTACTAGCGTCTAGAAGAGACGCGTTACGTATATTTAGTACTATTAGTAGTTCTTTGCTAGTATCTAAAATCTCTTTAGTTATAGTTCCTAAGCTACTCTCCTTAACTCGCGTTATACTAACTATTACCTCGATACTATTACTTACTAGCCTAAGCTTTTACTAGAGAGTTAGAAGTAATATATTAATAGTATTATTCTCCGTCTAATAATCTAGCCTCCGCGAAGGACTATTAGTAGAGTTAGAGATACCTAACTAGTAGTAGATTTTAAAATCGAATTATCTTAGATATACTACCTATCTAGCTTATCGTAGATTAAGGCGCTAGATTATCTAGATAGTCTTTAGGTTATTATAGTCTATATATACCTCGACTAGTACTAGTACACTAGTAAAGTACTATTACTAAGTCTTAAAGTAGTAGACGATCGCTAATAGCTCCTAGTTATATATCTCCTAGTTCTACTTATAGTCCTATATCTTTCTAGACGTAAAGGCGATAGAATACTACTTGCTATCTTTAAATAGTTATAATAAGATCCCTAAGATACTAAAGTCTAATAAATCTATCTCTAGCTTAATCCTCTTAGTTAGATTAAAATCACGAAGAAGTAGTAATTCTTTAAAATACTTCTTTACCTTCTTAAATAACTCCTAGGCCGCTTTAGTCTAGTTAAAGTCTTAGTTGCCCTTTAATAAGTTAGTTATAGTAGCTATTTTCTTCGTATAACTATAAGACTCGGGCTAAGAGGGTCCTTTAGGTCTATACTATAGGCGGTCTATAAGGGGTTAATATGTATACATACTACCTATAGTCCGCTAGTAGTTCGGCTAAAGGAAGGATCTCGCTATACCGGAGGCGGTCTATTAGCGGCCCTAAGAGGTAGTTCTCTACCCCTTACCTCCGACGGACTATAGGCAGTTAAGAAGGAATTAGATTCTCTATCGGACCTGCTTCTAGTTAGACGAGAGTCGAAGAGGGGGGAGATTCTTCTATAAGAGAGGGTTCCTCTTAAGAGGAGAGATCTCTTCCTTCTCTAAGATTACTAATCTATATAGATAGGGGTCTATTGTCTCCGCTATAACCTCTACCTTGTTTATATAGTCCCTATATACGTATAAGGCCTTATTATAGAGTAATCTTTATACCCGTTTTAGGGTAGCGGCTCTAATAGCTCCCCTTACTCGATCTTAGCCTTTACCTATAGGTCCGGAAGGATAAGGTCCTACTAGTCTATTAAGATAGAGGGGATTTGTTAAAGAGATCGAGGGAGAAGACAAGTAGGTATATAACTAACTACTTAGTCGGCAAAGTTAGCCTAAAGAAGGCGATAAGTAATAAGAAGGTAGAGAGGAGATAGGAGGCTTTAATTAAGAAGACGATAAGGAATTAGTCCGCGGATAGGTTCGTACGCTTTAGGATCGTAGGTAGGAACTCTAGCTCTAAGCCGACATTACTTGCCTATAGGTTAAGTTATAGGACTACTATAGCTAGAAGCGGACCGCCGATAGACTACTAATAGGTAGATACTCCTTAGCGAAGCAGACTATTAAGGAACTACCCGATTATAAAGGGAAGAATTTTAAGTAGTTAGAAGACTTTATTCTTAATTATAAGATCGCCTTCTTCTAAGCCCTATACCTCTATAACGAAGGTTACTAGTAGGTAACCTAGGCTATATAGTATCTTTTAGATATGCCTAAGGACTATTAGAGGGTGTAGTAGAGGTCGAAGAGCGAGGCAGAATATAAAGCTATTACCTAGAATTACTTTTAGAACTTTATAGCTTAACTCTTAGATAGCCTAGAGGATCGACTCCTTTAAGCCTATATTAAGTACGCTAGTTATAGGCAGAAGTTAGACTAGATAGCCCGAGCCTTCCTTACGTATATAGAGGGGCTTAAGAACTAGATAGATCCTTAGTATACTAAGAAGTAGCTCCTATACTATTACTTTGCTTAACTTATAGATAAGCTATAGAAAGCTATTATTAACTATAATACTACTCCCGCAACCTAGGATAAGCTTATAGATCTTGCTTCTAGATTAGAGAAGAATATTCTAAAGAAGAAGATAGCTAAGAAGCCTATAGAGAAGAAGCCTACGCTAAAGGCTTCCTTAGCGAAGGGTAAGGACAAGTCGAAGGATTATACTACCGACGGCCCGTCTAAGAAGCCTAAACGCAATATAAGCAAAGTAAGTTACTATAGGTATAGCGAGAAGGGCCACCTCTAGCCTAATTGTCTTAAGGCTAAGAACAATTTAGGCGGTAATTCTAATAAGACTCCTATCGTTCTAAAAAAATCCTAAATCTAACTATAGGCGGATTAGCGGCGGTTAGGCAAAAACACTCGAAGACTAATAATACTATCCGGCTACTCGAGAGTAAAGAAGTTATTCGCGACTAGTACATTTTATATACTCTAAGTAGCTTACCTACTAACAATTTAGAGGTAAGGGTTATATTTAACACCTACGGACAAGTTACGCTATTAGACTAGCGTGTTATAGTTAAGTACGACCTTCCTAAGGTTATAGCCTAGATTCTAGATATTAGCTAGCTAAGCTCCTAAAGCTAGAAGTACTATAGTATATATAAGTTGTAGCTTATAATAACTAATTATATAGGGCAAGCTTGTCGGAAGACTATCCTCGTATATAGTATAGACATAGCTAATTAGGAAGTCCTATTAGGCCGTTATACCCTTAAGTATTATGCGATCGATATTTTAAATAGCTAGGATACTTAGAAATAGAGGTATATTAAGGAAGATATAGACTTTATTTCTACTAAAGCCTTAGCGCGTATGCTAAAGAGAGACGAGAAGTAGCTAGTATAGTACGTTAGCTAGATTCGAGTCGAGCGTACTACTAACGGTCCGTTAAGAGTATATATTACTAGAGCTACTATCGATCTAAGGATCCTAGATACGCTATATACCTACTAGGATCTATTCGATAACGAAGCTACTAGTATACTCCTCTCTTACTAAGTAACTAACTATGCTATTAATTTAGTAGATAGGAAGGAACCTCCTTATAGACCGCTATATTTACTATTAGCCTATAAGTAGGAAGTCCTTCGAGAATATCTCGAGAAGGAACTTGTAGCTAGGTAGATTAAACATAGTATTAGCTCTACTAGCGTATCTCTCTTATTTGTTCTAAAGGTAGATAGTAACCTACGCTTATACGTAGACTACCGAGCCTTAAATAACGTTATTATTAAGGACAGATGTCTACTCCCTCTTATTAAAGAAACCCTAGACTAACTTATTAGCATAAAGTACTTTACCTCGCTAGACCTAAAGGATGCCTACTACTATATCTAGATCCGCGAAGGTAATAAGTAGAAGACTACGTTCCGTATATAATATAGGTACTATTAATATTATATTATGCCCTTTAGCTTAACTAATACTCTAGCAACTTTCTAAGTATATATTAACTATACTCTTTTAGGTCTCCTAGATAATATCTACGTTATGTATTTAGATAACATTCTTATCTATACGCACTCTAATAGTCTAGAGGAGTACTAGTCTATAGTAAGAAAGGTACTAGACTACCTTAGAAAGGCGAGCCTATACTATAATCTAAAGAAGTATAAGTTCGCTACTAACTTAGTAAAGTTCCTAGGCTTTATTATTAAGAGAGATAGAGTAGTAGCCGATCTAGATAAGGTAGCGACAATCTGAGACTAGCCTCGCCTAATAACGATTAAGGAGCTCTAAGGATTCCTTAGCTTCGCAAATTTCTACTAATAGTTCGTCGAAGGTTATACGAAGAAAATAGCTACTATAACTAATTTATTAAAGGGTAACTAAGACTTTAACTAGACCGAGGCGGCCTAGGAGTTATTTAAGAAGGTAAAGAAGCATTTTAAAGAATTACTACTTCTTCGTTATTTTAATCTAACTAAGAGGATTAAGCT
>JAHESH010000108.1:0-106623 GCA_020826765.1 Teratosphaeria viscida
ATAAGTTAGTCTAGAGTTTCTTTAATAAGAGGGAGTAGATATCTATCCTTAATAGTAACGTTATTTAAGGCTTAGTAGTCTATATATAAGCGTAGGTTACTATCTACCTTTAGAATAAATAAGAGAGGTACGCTAGTAGAGCTAATATTATATTTAATCCGCCTAGCTATAAGTTCCTTCTTAAGATATTCTCAAAGGACTTCCTACTTATAGGCTAATAGTAGATATAGTAGTCTATAAAGAGGTTCCTTCCTATCTACTAAATTAATAGCATAGTTAGTTACTTAGTAAGAGGGGAGCATACTAGTAGCTTTATTATCGAATAGGTCCTAGTAGGTATATAGCGTGTCTAGGATCCTTAGATCGATAGTAGCTTTAGTAATATATATCTTTAATAGACTATTAGTAGTACGCTCGACTCGAATCTAGCTAACGTACTATACTAGCTACTTCTCGTTCCTCTTTAGTATACGCGCTAAGGCTTTAGTAGAAATAAAGTCTATGTCTTCCTTAATATACTCCTATTTCTAAGTATCCTAGCTATTTAAAATATCGATTATATAATACTTAAGAGTATAATAGCCTAATAGGACTTTCTAATTAGCTATGTCCGTACTATATACGAGGATAGTCTTCTAATAAGCTTACCCTATATAATCGGTTATTATAAGCTATAACTTATATATACTATAGCACTTCTAGCTTTAGAAGCTTAGCTAGCTAATATCTAGAATCTAGGCTATAACCTTAGGAAGGTCGTACTTAACTATAATACGCTAGTCTAATAGCGTAACTTATCTATAGGTATTAAATATAACCCTTATCTCCGAATTATTAATAGGTAAGCTACTTAGAGTATATAAAATATACTAGTCGCGAATAACTTCTTTACTCTTAAGTAGCTAGATAGTATTATTAGTCTTTAAGTATTTTTGCCTAACTACTACTAATCTACCTATAGTTAGGTTTAGGATTTTTTTAGAACGATAGGAGTCTTATTAGGATTACCGCCTAAATTGTTCTTAGCCTTAGAACAATTAGGCTAGAAGTAGCCCTTCTCGCTATACCTATAGTAATTTATTTTACTTATATTACGTTTAGGCTTCTTAGATAGACTATTAGTAGTATAATCCTTCGACTTCTCCTTACTCTTTATAAAGGAAGCCTTTAGCGTAGGCTTCTTCTCTATAGGCTTCTTAGCTATCTTCTTCTTTAGAATATTCTTTTCTAATCTAGAAGTAAGATCTATAAGCTTATCCTAGGTTGCGAGAGTAGTATTATAGTTAATAATAGCTTTCTATAGCTTATCTATAAGTTAAGTAAAGTAATAGTATAGGAGCTACTTCTTAGTATACTAGGGATCTATCTAGTTCTTAAGCCCCTCTATATATATAAGGAAGGCTTAGGCTATCTAGTCTAACTTCTACCTATAACCTACGTACTTAATATAGGCTTAAAGGAGTCGATCCTCTAGACTATCTAAGAGTTAAGCTATAAAGTTTTAAAAGTACTTCTAGGTAATAGCTTTATATTTTACCTTACTCTTCGACCTCTACTATACTCTTTAATAGTCCTTAGGCGTATCTAAAAGATACTATATAGCCTAGGTTACCTACTAGTAACCTTCGTTATAGAGGTATAGGGCTTAGAGGAAGGCGATCTTATAATTAAGAATAAAGTCTTCTAACTACTTAAAATTCTTCTCTTTATAATTAGGTAGTTTCTTAATAGTCTGCTTCGCTAAGGAGTATCTACCTATTAGTAGTCTATTAGTAGTCCGCTTCTAGCTATAGTAGTCCTATAACTTAACCTATAGGCAGGTAATATTAGCTTAGAGCTAGAGTTCCTACCTACGATCCTAAAGTATATAAACCTATCTATAGACTAATTCCTTATTATCTCCTTAATTAAGGCCTCCTATCTCCTCTCTACCTTCTTATTACTTATCGCCTTCTTTAGGCTAACTTTACTAACTAAGTAGTTAGTCGTATATCTACTTATCTTCTCCTTCGATCTCTTTAATAAATCCTCTCCGCCTTAATAGACTAGTAGGACCTTATCCTTCTAGACCTATAGGCGAAGGCTAAGATCGAGTAAGGGGAGCTATTAGAGCCGCTACCCTAAAATAGGTATAAAGATTACTCTATAATAAGGCCTTATATATATATAGGGACTATATAAATAAGGTAGAGGTTATAGCGGAGATAATAGACCCCTATCTATATAGATTAGTAATCTTAGAGAAGGAAGAGATCTCTTCTCTTAAGAGGAACCCTCTCTTATAGAAGAATCTCTCCTCTCTTCGACTCTCGTCTAACTAGAAGTAGGTCTAATAGAGAATCTAATTCCTTCTTAACTACTTATAGTCCGTAGGAGGTAAGAGATAGAGAACTACCTCTTAGGGCCGCTAGTAGACTATCTCTAGTATAGTAAGATCCTTCCTTTAGCTAAACTACTAGCGGACTATAGGTAGTATATATATATATTAACCTCTTATAGACCGCCTATAGTATAGACCTAGAGGACCCCCTTAGCTAGAGTCTTATAATCTTATAAGGCCTATAGCTAGCTTTCTTATAGGTATCTAAGTAAGTAGCTATAACCTATATAAGAGTAAACTATAGATCTAATACTAAGGTATAGGTCGGTTTACTAAGTAGTATAAGGACTATATATAGACTACTACTACTAAATAGTATTAGAGTCTTATTAGTCGTTATAATAACTATCTTATTATCTTTTATTACTAATATCTCCTTAATATATCGCTTCCTATCTTTTAAATCTAACTTCTTTAAATCTACCTTCTTTATACCTTTATAATATATAACTAGCCTTAGATCGATAGTATCCCCTTTATAGTACTCCTTACTCTTTATAATATTATATATTTGCGGCGCCTTAAGCTCTTATAAAGGACTAGTATATTAAATCCTAAGATAGTTATACTTATTCTAAGCGCCTTAAACTATTAGCTCTATCTTATTCTTACTATATACTACCTCTCTTAATCGAATTAATTTAATAGATCCTAGTTCTATACGCCTTAGTCTACTAGATTGTAGTAAGACTTTAGCTATAGTAAAGAGCGCATTAATATTAGTCGAGCCTATACGCTTTTAGGTCCTCTAGTAGAAGGTTTACGCGCTAGAGGCTATAATACCTAGAGTTGTTGCTTTAATTTGCTAAAACTTTAATCTATAAACGAAATGGTCTTTAAGAATGCTCCTACGCACTTCCGGAGTGTATTAAGACATGGGTTGATAAATAAGACTAGTTTGAAGCTGTTGTTATTGCGAAAGTTGCAGATCAAAACATGCTAAGAACTCAAACTTTCGGAACCTCTGAGGTAGGTACGGTAATCGTTAGATCGCTTCGAGGTGATGGAGCTGAGATCTATCAACCATGTTCGTGGGAGGTATGCATGGTCGGGACCGACATTAACCTGATACACAGACTGAGACAGCACGCGGGCTCGAAGGTCAAACTGAGAAAGATATGGTTGAAATTGCAAGGCTTGACATGCGAAAGACATCCTCGGCACGTCCGGTCGCCACTCGGGCTACCCACTCATGGGAACAATGGCTTAGTCGCGAAGTCGTGTAGACGACTCGCAGCGCTAGCACGATGCCACCAGGCTGGCACATTTGTGCTAGGAGCACGACAGATAAGGTATGGTGATCTCGGGCTCTTGAGACAAGGAGGGGTACAGCCGCCGACGACATTCGGTCTAGCTCGATGGCTCTACGATGCGACCTCAGAGCACGCTTCACCTGATAGGCCCTCCTCTTGAGGTCCATCCACCCCACCTCCACATTCTGACCATCCTCGCCGCCTCCGCCTTTAAACCGCGCGCCCTCAACCTTCTTCTGGATTGCCAGCTTGGCTCGGAACTCCTATCGGTTCTGCTGCCGAGGTATCGTTCGCACTTTCGCTCTCAATTCCGGGTCTCTCGATCGGCTCCCTTGAAGAATGATGGTAGCCTCCTGACTTGATAAGTCCGGATGATGGGCTTGTTCACCGCATAGGACTGATCGTCAAAGTCTGCTCGCGATCTATATCGGGATTTTCGATTTTCAGAGACAGCAGTCGGGGTTGAAAAGGGTGACGGGTCGTCAAGCTCTTCTTCGGCGCGCCGTCCTGGCTGCGATCTTTTCTGCGTGCTTCTGGGCGACGTTGGAGTGCGCATTTCCGGTCCAGCAACTATCCTTTGGCTTCGTGGCTGATCTCTAGCTGCCTCCGCTCCATCCCAAGCCGCATATCGGTCCACACCTTGCCCAACCAGTGCAGTGACTTCATTCCTCCTTCCCTTCCATTTTTTGACATCTTCTTCAGTCAACACACTACTGTATCGTGCAACCAGCACATCTATTGCGCCCACGTACTCTCGCAGTAGCATTCTCGTACTTTTTCCATTCTTCTCCAGCGTCAGTGCCTTGGCTCTATCGAGTGGCGCTGGTCGATCTTGGACGCTGAGTTGGCTTTTGAGCAAAGGCAAGCTTTGATAAAGTCGATCAACAACCTGTTGCAATGCATGCCCGCCCTCCATTACACGGCCAAGTTTGAGGTAGTGTTGAAGCGTCTGTATATCGGATTTTGGGTGCAGATGTTCCTCCATGGTATTGACGACGACTGTAGCATGCTCAACTGCATGCTTGTTCTTCATATCGCGTACGCACGCCTCGAGCGCCAACCTATATAGGAGTCTATTCTCTACGTTCAAGGTTCCCAGTTCGCCCATTAGCTTCGCCGCCTTCTTGCTTGCACGATTTTCTCTTAATAACCTGAGATACGTGATCGCGTTGTAAGCGTCGGGCTTCACTTTGAAGTCTCCGACAAAAATATCCCAATATGCTGTTGCGATTCTTGGAATGCGCATCAAATTGCATGCCACCAGGGCAACATTGAGGAGCTCGGTACCGGGAACGGCATACTGGAAGTTCATACCTTTCGATTCTAGCGTTTGACTAGGCGGCTTGACGGCCTCGAAGGCTTTGGCGGCGGGGCTTTCCTTGTCGGCGGGTATTTCCTTGTCGACCTCGGCCTCCTCTGAGCCAACGAGAAGCGTACTCGTCTCCATTCCGTCGCCAATTTCTGCGGGCACATGCCCGACGTTCCTTTCGGCGCTCCCGATAGGCGCGATCTGGCGTTTTATCCGCGTCGTCTGCTGGATCAGGGACAAGACATCATCCCAATCTACCATTCTGTGACTGACCAGAAGCAGTCTCGCCATTGCGCCGACCAGCGGCTCGTCGACCTGGACCAAACCGGCCCGCCAATTCTGCACTACCTCTTGCCATATTCTCCGTCCGTGGTTGACAGCCTGTATTCGTTTAATCTTTGTGTGCTCTAGTGATTGCTCGACGTCCAGGTCGTGCGATACAGTTTCCCTTTCGACATCGTGGCGTATGCAGTCAAGGATGGTGGTGTACGATATGTGGTTGGCGGCACCGGGTCCTTGCTCAGGGATCAGAGCGACAATGCCCCAGAAGGCGTCGAGATCGGCAGCCTGAGCGGTGGCTTTTAGAGCGGAATTTGTGTGGATGATACTGGGCTGCACTCTGCTGGTGGGTGCGAGCATGCCTATGTAGAGGCCATGCGCTTTGATGGCCTTGGCGTCTTTGATCGTCTGGTCTAACATCGAGTGTGTCGGCGAGACCAAGCCGTGGAGCAGCATGCTATAGGTGTAGCTGTCTGGATACTGGCCGCGCTTCTTCATTTCGTTGTAGACGCGCAAGCCCTCGTTGTACCGGGCGGCCTTCATAAGCCATTCAATACAACGGTTCCAGGCCACGACGCAGTCGAAGCGCGAGCTGGCCATGCGACATAGCTCGAGGGCTTTGTCGACCTGGTCGCGTTCCAGGGTGCAGCGGACGTGCTCGGTGAACTTGAGCGGATCCGCCAACCATTTGATCTCCTTTTCCAGCGCCCGGCGTTTGCTGCGCTCCGAGGGACTGAGCAGTTGCTTCCGCACGCCGTCGCTCTCTTGTCGGTTGATGTGTCGCAGCTGCGCCGCATTGAGGTACGGCTGGCCGCCATTCGATGGGGAAGTCGACGATGATGCGACGGCCGCGGTGGCGGAGGATGATGCTCTTCGCCCGCCCGCAGCCAGAAGGCGTCCTAACTGATGTTGGTGGTGATGATGAAGATGAAGATGATGATGAATACTCGGCCCACGTAATGACAGTGCGTCGCCTACGACTGCCCGGAATGCGCGAGAAGTACAGGCGCTGCATTCAAACATTAGATCTGAAAGTTCTTCAATGTTCTCTCCACGAGCGTGTGATGATGAAGAAGATGCCTGACGCCCTTTACTGCGCGTCTCAAGATTTCTTTTGGAAGCTGCGGATTTAAGGTTTGCGACAAGCCCTTATCAGCCGGTTGTCCTTGCAACGGCTTGTTGACCAATAATCATCATCCGGAGGCGACGCTGGAAAACTGCTTCCACCCTTGCTACACACGACTCCTTCTGATCAGACATTGGTCCTCTTGATGATAGCAGACGACATGGATCCCTTCGAGGCTCACACGGCGCTTTTCGACGTCTACCTTCGCCTGCGACCGTCAGCCACCAACACCGAGCGCTTCCTCGACGTCGAGCAGTGTCGCGACAGTCACCTCCCGACGCACATCACCATTCGACCTCCAGCAGACGACAAGCGCAAGAAAGCCGTCGAGAAGTTTCAGTTCACCCGAGTCTTTGAAGAGCATGCAGGTCAGCGGGACATTTTCGAAAACACTGGCATCCTTCCGCTGGTCGAGGGAGTACTGGGTGCGCCGGGCCGAGAAGGACGAGATGGGTTGCTTGCGACGTTGGGAGTCACGGGATCAGGCAAGGTAGAGATGCAATGTGAGCACTCTGGAGAGCCCTACTGATCGTATCTAGAGCCACACCATTCTCGGCTCGAAATCGCAGCGCGGTCTTACACAACTCACCCTCGACGTCCTCTTCCAGCACACATCATCGCACCTCGTCGACATTGAAACATCTCCGATCGCATTCTCCTCGCTATGCGCCGCCGATGTCTCCGAGGCGCTGATGATGCCTGCGTCTCACTTCTTGGACTCTGTATACTCTGAGAGCGGCAATTTGAGCCGGGCAACAACACCAGCACTGGTACGCGATTCCACGCTGCCCCACACCTACATCGCTCCGGGAACGTTTCCCAATTTCTCAGACTCGATCAACTCGAGCTCTGCACGCCCTTCCAGTGCAGTCTATGATAGACTCTACCCTTCTCTCGCCAAGTACCAGACGCCCAAGGTTGCGCGCGGTTCTCTCTCTCATTCTAATAAGAGCACCCGATCTAAGATCGCTCACATCACGCGTAGTGTGGCCAAGAAACTTACCTTTGCTGAGCAACAGGACACTTCGCTATTGTCTGTGCCGTCTTCACGGAAGTATATGCCAAGAATCTCGACCATGCCGCAAACTCCATCGGTCGACGACATTCCGATCGAGATCGACAGCTCTGCCGAGTATGCCATTGTCATCAGCATGTACGAGGTGTACAATGACCGGATCTTCGACTTGCTTACTGCGTCGGCAGCGACCAAGACACCGCATAAGAGGAGGGCATTACTGTTTAAAAACACTGAAGCGTCACCCGACCGGAAAGTTGTTGCTGGCCTCAAGAAGATCGTCTGCTCCACGCTAGAGGAGGCGCTACTTGTGCTGGAGACTGGGCTCCATGAGCGAAGAGTGGCAGGCACAGGCTCCAATGCCGTCTCATCACGCTCTCACGGCTTCTTCTGCATGGAAGTTAAGAAACGTCGAGCCGCCAGCAAAGGGCTTCCAATCTCAAGCTCGTGGACTTCTAGCACCATGACCATCGTGGACCTGGCTGGCTCGGAACGTGCAAGAGCCGCCAAGACGGCAGGCTCTACGCTCGCTGAAGCCGGCAAAATTAATGAATCTCTCATGTATCTGGGCCAGTGCATGCAGATGCTGTCTGACAATGCCAACTCGACTAGCCCAGCCCTAGTTCCATTCCGCCAATGCAAGTTGACAGAGCTTATGTTTAGCAACTCATTTGCTCACAATCACCAACACAAGTGTGCGCAAAAGTTCACCATGATCGTCACAGCAGATCCTTTGGGTGATTACAATGCGACGTCTCAAATCTTGCGGTACTCTGCGCTGGCCCGCGAAGTCACAGTCCCACGCATTCCATCCGTGACAGCCGCCTACATCACTGGGGCCACGTCGGCTGGGGCAGCAAGATTGGGTCAAGACGGTCACTCGTCCGGCCGTGCGACTCCCTCGGCGATTCAGCAAGAGCTGGAGCTGGCATTGGCGACCATTGCCGACTTGCGGCAGCAGCTCGAGACCTCACAGATCCTGTTGCAAGAGGAGACTCAACGGCGTCAAGAAGCCGAGTCGTCGTGGAAGTCGTCCGAGCTTCGCATCGATGAGATGGAAGCTGAAATACGCGAGGAGCTGTACAACGAATTCGAACATAAGCTCCAGACCGAACAACGTCGTTGGCGTGCCGCCCGCGACGCCGAGATGGACGCGCAAGACGAGCATCTGGACGCTAAGATCAGCCTTCTCACGCAAAACCTCAGCATCTACGAAGACGAAACAGCGGACCCAGAATTCGACAAAGAGAACATGGCTCCTGCCGCTGATGATGTTTTCGGGCCTGTCGGCGTCGACCCATCCGTCGAGGCTGTCGGAAAGTTTGGCGCCTGCCGGATGAGCGTGCTTGAGGATACCGAGAGGAAGGCCAAGGAGCTGGAGGCTGAGAATGTAGACTTAAGGCGGAGGATGGAGGAGATGGAGAGGACGTGTCGGCAGAGGGGAGTGTTGAGGAGTCCGAGTAAGAAGATGAGGGTGCTCAAGACGCCAAGCAGGAAATGGGAAGGCAGCGGTGTAGGCTTGGATGATGTTTGAGCCAAGGCGATTTTGCCATTTGTACTGTTGCGCTCCAGCTTGGTCGAAGATGGGGTGGGATACATTTGCATGATGACTGAGGCGTTTGGTCGCGATACCCAGAATCACGGCGTTGGTAATCTGGAATTCTGAACTTGGCCGTTTCGAAAGCATTCTCGTGTTAACAGTCTCGTCTTGTCTGTGTCGTCATCCTTCAGCGCTCAGCCACGCATGGCGACACCAGTCACACCACAGGCGCGTGTGTAGGTCGTTTTTGGTTCCAGCAGTGGCAAATTCAAGTCCTGCTCCTTCGTATTTCAGTCTGCCTAGCGACTTGGCGCCCAGGATATGGGATGTTAGCACGCCTGTGCGCCGCAACCACCCATGACCACCAGCGTCATCACGTTGGCGGGACGCCAGGGCAAAACATGTCGCAAAGTCGCATTCACTCTGCTGGCGGTGCAAATGCCGGGGAAGGTTTCGCAGGCATAGAATAAGTACCCTCCACCACCTCCGTCGCATTCATCCGGAACTGGAGACTCTGGTTGTAGCAGACAAGTCCGGCATACCACATAGCAAAACCTAAGTCAACAAGAAACCCAGAGGGCCCAATCAACCACCCATCATGCTGGCCAGATTCACCGGCCTCGCGGTCGCATCAACCCTCCTCCTACCTGCCCTCACCACCGCCTGTCTAAACTGGAACGCCTCAATCTCCGAATATAACACCCTGACCTTCTACGCCGCCGACGACGCAAACAACAACAACATCACCGATCCTGTTAAAGAACCCGCCGACACCATCTGCCAAGGCACCGACATCGTCGTGTCCGGCAGCAACGGATCATTCCAGGATTTGGGACATTGGTTCGTGCCGTGCTCGAAGGATGGGGCGGAACTGCAAGTCTTTCGGGTATGCCATCAATATCTCTGCTTCCCATTTGGTGAATTACATGTGAGTGCCTAACAACGATTCCAGGATGCTACAAACCCCTACTTCATCGACGTAGTCTACGCCTACTACAACCCTGAAGCGGCCGCGGAATTGCAACCAGGCGACCCGCAATTCTATTTCAACTGGCGAGGCGCGAGTCTGAACGGGAAGACGTGGAAGGGCAGGGAGTTTTGCGCGCAGTATGATCTTTTGAGGTTGATTAAGCCGGAGGCGTTGAAGAATGAGTGTGACTCATTGGATACTTGCTAGAAAGGTCCGAACGCTCGGTGAGATCTAGGAGTGCGGCGGAGTGGTCGTCATTCGGCGCATGTAGCATTGCGGGATCGCTTGAGCCAGTTTCGGAGTCTGCCAGGCACTCAACGGGATATGAGCATCGTCTGAAAGAGCGCAGCTGGGTGATATGCAGCGACCAACGTACAAAGCAAGACCTCTCTCGACCGCTCTGCTCCTCACGACTATATCCAGATCATATCAGTAGCTCCACATACATCGCAACGATGGTCCAGGCGCCCACCGGCGAATGCGCTACGCCGCCCCATAGGATGCATGCAAGATATCAGCCATTATATGATTCGATACATACGCGTGCTCGCTGTACAAGTCCAACCGTCCATATCACATTTGTACCGTGATGGCGTGCCTTCGTAGTCGCAATCTCTGCGCAGTGAAGCACTCAAGGCCCCTGCACCTTGTTGTCTCCCCTGACCGCCTGATCATAAGTGGGCGGCACCTCTTCTCTGCCCGCGGGTTGAGGTCCCGCCGCGGTCGATGCGGGTCCAGGCGCCACGGTTCCGTAGCTGGGCTGAGTATGCGCGGCGGAGCTTGAGTAGTGCGGCTGGCCTTGCTGCACGTAGTAGTATGTTACGACGCCTGGCTGACCACGGCCTTGTTCGGGGTCGAGGGATTCGTAAGTCGGGTCGGGGGTGATGGCAATGATGTACCAAGCGTGGAGGAGGCCTGGGAGGAAGCCGAGACCTGGCGTTATGTTAGTGGTTGTGTAGGTAAGCTTCTCGCAGACTGAGGAGTGCGTACAGCAGAGGGCGATGTTGATGAGGGAGTCGACTGAGCAGAGGCCTCGCTTCACCCAGACCGCGATAGGCGGGAAGAGGATGGCGAGGAGCCCCAGGAAGATGTCGGTGCCGCACATTCTGTATTTGTGTAGTAATCTCCGTCGTATGGGTAGGGATTAAGGATTATTATTGAGGTGATGAAGTCGGCTGTCTACCTTTTGTTATCTATGTCGTTGCCTTCAAGATCGGGCCTTCCACACTGTGTCCCTCCTCTTATTTTAGCCGAGCCATGACGACTTCCGCGGCTGCGCCACCGCCGCCTACATTCCATCGTGTGGCTGTGGCTGTGGAGTGTGGCGCTCGTTGGCGGGACCGAGCAAAAGTCGCGGCTTCACTGTCTTTGAGGAGACGCGACAGCTTCAATGCCACTTGACTCGATGGAACTTCTTCATCGATAGCCAAAATGCAAGCGGATCGCCGCCGCCTCAACGCTCCTGCTGGCGGTACCGCTCCTCCCGTCTTTGCTACACCGACAGACACATCAATCCCACGTCCAGCACGAACACGAACGCCTGATGAACACCGTAAGATCTTCCTCCGCACCGGTGTCGTGCCTTCCGCATCGGGATCCGCATACTTCGAAATACCCCCACACTCGAAACAGACTTCCCATGACTTAGTCGTGCCGCATGCGAGCTCATTGAAGATCACATGCACCGTTCACGGACCACGACCACTTCCTCGAAACGCCGCATTCTCGCCCAATCTGCTGTTGACTACGCATGTCAAATTTGCTCCGTTTGCTACAAGGACAAGGCGAGGTTATGTCAGGGATAGCACCGAAAGAGATCTGGGCGTGCATCTGGAAACTGCCCTGCGTGGTGTCATCATTGGCGAGCGCTGGCCGAAGAGCGGCTGCGAGGTGGTGATTACTGTCCTGGAGGGTGAGGAAGATGGCTGGTGGTGTGATGCCGGGGCTTCTGGAGAGACTGGGGGTGGGTGGGGTTTGATGGGTGTGTTGGCCGGCAGCATCACGGTGGCCAGTGCAGCTCTTGTTGACGCAGGCATTGACTGTGTTGACTTGATCTCTGGTGGTGTTGCTGCAATGATAGGCAGCGATGGAGGAGACGGCAGCAGTCTGGTTCTGGACCCGCAATTCACCGATCATGAAGTGGTCAAGGCCGCTTGTGTGGTCGGGTATCTACAGAGCAGGGATGAGGTGACGGAAATGTGGATGAAGGGAGATGTCGGGCAGGTCACTGAGCAGCTCGTCGACGAGGCCGTGAAGGCAGCAAGTCTGAGTCGGACAGTGCTTGTGGAGGCCGTGAAGGAGAGCGTGCAGGGAAAGCTGGCGAGCGTTCAGGCGAGCAAGGGAGTGAGCCCAGCGACAGAGGCGAAGAAAGGGAAAGCTGCGGATGTCGTCATGACTGGATGAAAAGATTCGTGCATCACTGTTCTGCACCCTCGCCCCGTCCGGCTGACTATTCAAGGCTTCCCTAAAGGTCACCTGGGTCGTGTCAATCATTGTGAGATGAGGCGGACTTGGAGCCCCACGCACGCCCGCGTCCAGCCACCTTCGGGCGGAATGTCGGGATATTTGATCGAGCACGCCATCTTCGTGCTTGATCGGCAATGGTGCGCATACAAGAGACATCCGAGCAAGAGTCCCACTTGTTACTGCCAGTGGCGAAGAAGGGGCGTGGTCCGATCTGTGGGTGATGGTCGCGTGCGCTTTCGGCCGTCTATACCCAGCTGTCATGGGCGACAAGAGCCGTCAGGCTTTGCGCTGCAGGTTAAGCAAGCTTGATCTATCTTTTCAACAACATCTCATCCAATACGATTGCATTGCAGCAGGCTCAGATTAAAGGCGTTGCCGTCGGAGACACACAATCACATTCGCTCTCGCATGATCTCAGGACTCCGCGAAGACCTCAGATGTAAAGTGCTGTTTCGTCCACGACGCAGCGAACTCCCGGCATCTGATCCGGTGACAGCGAGCGCGGGCCTGCTCTCTCCCCGCAGCTCTTGTGACACAGCACAATGCGGCTACGAGATCGCAGTGATGACTTCCCAGCCTGACACCTGTGGTGGCAGCTTCGATCTCCGACCTACAGCACGGCAAATACCGGGCTTCGCTCACAACGACGTCCGACGATCTTTGGCGCGGGAAGGGCATTTTCCTTATGCCGATGGCCAGCCTGGCACGACCGTCGTCGCTTCTGTGGAAAGTCTCATTCATGTCGGCGGCGGGACAAAAGCAGTTTTATGACCGATGTGAGTAATTCCGTCGAGCTTGCCGGAGGCTGTATTGAGAAGGGGCTGTATTGAGAAGGGGCTGTATTGAGAAGAGGCTGTATTGAGAAGAGGGGGATACCAGACATAGTCATGGGAGTGCCTTTCGGGCGGGAATGTATAGTGATATCTGGACTGGCTCTCGGAAGCAAGGGACCGTCCATCGTCAGACAGGCAACTCTCTGTACAGCTTCTCAATGAGCTTTGGATCGTCCTACGGCAGTGCACCGATCAATAAATGCGAGCAGAAGGTGGACTGTGTCGGCGCAGAGCTCGGTTGGCAGATCTGCATGCATTCCCCAATCTGCCCACTATACGCCGCAGAAGCAAAACCACGCTCTGCTAAACTACACTTTCTTCCATCCAATCTCATATATTGCTCCCCCATCGATACGCCCGGCTGGAAGTGTGCAGCAATCTTGGTACGTCGGTAGCATGTAGTATCCGCCGTCCTTGTCATTGACTGCCACGTCTGTGTAGTGGACCGACAAGATGCAATACTTGAAGCGAAGACAGTGCGAGTTGTGGCAGGCCATCTGCACGACGTTGCCCACGTGATCGATCTCAAGAAACGTTTCCCTTGCCTCCGTGAACAGATTGACGTCTTCGTTGAACCGCAAATCAATCAGGTGCTGGTTACCCGGCCAGGGAGGCGGCTTATCCGGTCCGCAGCCTACCGGAGGTGGCGCTTGGAATAGCTTCGGATCGGTGGGTAGTCTGTAGCACTTCTTTGGTGACTTGCCGCAGTCGAGGTACACGGCCGAGGATGCAGAGTAGCATGTCGAGAGCACTCCAAGAATGGCTAATGGCCGCATTGTCCTGGCTCTCGGATGCAGATCTGTGACGAAGTAGAATGGAAGAGCTATGTACACTTGACGAGTTCAGAGCTTCCTACGCGAGACTGAAGGGATGATGTGTTGCGAATCCGGGGTCAGCGTGGTAGCACGACGGGACTGTTGGGACAGCGAGAAGGGAAAAGGGAAATACTTTTATATGTCTAGTAGCCTATCTTACTTTCTAGCATGAGCTCACCCCCAGAAGCACATCCCCTGAAACGATTGCAGATGTCCAGCCATTGACATGTATCATCTGGTCAACAACAAAAGTATCACACTTCTAAATATCCAGCCGATCACACGCGCACCCTCATCATGGACGGGCTGCCCTGCCGGCTTCAGACAACCTTCGCGGCGCTTGCCCTCCTGCGCGCATCAACCTTGAGACGACCGTTTGCGGGAAGCATGCAAGCGTTGATCGATTGTGGGAGATGGACGGCCGGGTACCGGGAATCTCATCCGAACATCGCCATGTGTCTATGATGAGATCCAAGGATGGTTGTATTCAACCTGCAGCATTGTCCGTCGGAGGTGTAGAGGCAGCGTCGGAGTACTAGAGATGGCGACCAGGATGAGGCTCGAAAGATACTATAGCTGCGCCTTCGATGCGAGACGGCAGCCGCCGACGCCCGGTGTCCACGTGATGAGCGTTCGCGACAGGGACATTCATGTTCAGGTGTCTCGCTAAGGGTGCCGCGGGGAGCCCAGACGTGAAGGATTGGCTACGAGGTGGAGAGCGGATACGATGAGGTCCTGAAGGAAACCCAGTACAGTACTGGCGGACAACTCTCCCCGCCGGACCCGGGCTTTTTTAGGTTGATGCCTCAGGCCATTCTCTTGGCGGACAACCATCCGCGTCCTTTGTACCAGGTCCATCATGTTGATCTGTCGACTTCATCCTGCCATCGACGTCGGGGATCATAGGCATGACCGTCCATCGCATGGTGAGCTGAGTCGGACCGTGTCTCGCATCTGCGCTGCTGTCCCGAGTTTTGCTTGCTGTAATATGACCCCAACAATTCTCTTGTACCAGAGCCATTCCGGTATCGTAAGGAGCGAGATGGGGCTTCTTCAATGTCTCTGGTAGCATGTATATGGCTCCGAGCGATCCGCTGGCTCTGGACGGGGTAGGTCTTGTCTGTCGTACGCGGGGAGAAGAGGGCGGCGAGGACCTGCTGCGTAGTAGCATTGACTTTGCGCAAGTGCCGTGTGTGAAGGGACAGACGGTCTTCGTGTCGTAGATGATGTTCTGCGACCTTGGACTCAGCCTGATTCTCGCAAAGTCATAGAGGGCAGGTGGCGACGAGGGCCGAGGCAGGAGGTCTAGGATCGGGGAGAACGTGGGATGGGTGACCATGGCGGCAGCGGCTTGGTCGAGTGCGAGGCAGAATGACATGAATATGGGCATGGGCTTGCACGTCGGGTGTTAAAGGGTGGATGAAGCGACGGCGGAGAGGCGACGGCGGAGAGGCGAGGGTGGGGAGGCGATGGCGGGGAGGCGACTCTGGAGAGGCGATGGCGGGGAAGCGACGGCGGGGAGGCGTGCACAGGGGAATGGGAAAGGCAAGGAGGGACCCGGGGAAGGCAGGGAGAGATACGGGCAAGGCAGAGAGGTGGTGGGCTCAGCAGCAGACGACAACAGGAAAGAGGCACGGCCTGCGCGAGGCAGGATGAAACAGAAGCTATGTACGAAGGTCCTGTCTAAGATACATTTGGTCTGTCTTGGTTTCGCCCCGAAGAGCTACTCAACACCAGACACCTCGTGAAGGTGCAGACCATTGTCCAGCGCGGGACCGCCTCGCAAAGGAGGACGGCGCAAACGAAGATACAACGCTGTTGCAGGTCACCTGAGACTAAGCTGCAGGGCTGAACTAGCGAGGGGATCGCGACGGAGTGCCGCCTCACAAAGGAGGTCGGCCCAAATTAGATACAACTCCAGACCATATTGCTATGGTAGGAGAGGGGTGGGAAGAGCGGTGCCCCGAAGGGAGGTGGTAGAGAGACCTCCAGACGAGACATGTCTGGAGGGGGGGGGAGGGGGGGGGGGTTAGGAGGAGCCCGTGGCGTGCGACGCGATGTCGCACGCCACGGCGCAGGCGTAGATGAGCGATAGGATCGCTCCATCTACGGCCTGCAGGATGGCCTTCAGGATGCACCGCAGGCTGCCGCCGTAGTGACCGGCGGACAGCTTTGCCTTCGCCTTGCGGAAGGACTTGAGGGCGCGGCGGAAGTTCGATCGGATCTGGCCTGTTGCCATGGTTGCTGCTGTCGGTGGTATTGCTGTGGTGGTTGTTGCTGTTGTTGGGTTGCTGTTGCTGAGTTGCTGCTGCTGTTGGGCTTGCTGCTGCTGCTGTTGGGTGGGATCGGTATGAGAAAGAGAGAAGGAGAAATGAGGGAGAAGGGCAGGTACTTAAGCTGCTCCCTCACCCTCCTTGGGGCCCGTGCTTGAGAGGAGTCTGTGCTCGAGAATCGAGTGCCATATCGTGATGGTATCCACGTTGGGAAAGTCTGCTGGAGGCTAAGTCGTCGACAGTCAAGCTTTGTTTCCCAAACGAGACACATCTGCTCATACAAACGTAACAGGCACCTCCCGCGACCCCACGACATATGGTGGCAACTGGTCAGTACCACTATTCATAACTCCGGGACCACATCAGGCGCAGGAGACCTGGTCATGCGACCAGAATAACCTCTACGGTATTATCAAAACGATGAATGCCACAAGCCCTGACCGCAAAGCCAGGGCACAATTGGAGATTGCTCATATGACCGGAGAGACGTGACCAGACCAAAAGGCGCATACCATGGATCGCCACAGTGGCTTCTCCGATGGGATCGTCCGATGCAGCAGGATCGCGCCCCTATGTCGCACGCTTGAGTCCTCACCGAACCAGACAGGTTTCCTCAGCAACTGCGCCCCGTCGTGAGTGCTTCTACCCTCTAGGCGCAACGCTTGACATTCAGAGGGTGAATGTGGAAATCGCCGCTCGCACAAAGCGTCTCACGCCTTGAGGGTGCATGAGCAATCGTGGCCCCTTCCCTGGGAGGGCTCAATTCCATGTACAGACGGAGCTGGCTTCAACATCCGAAGGCGCATCGCTTCCATAACGCATTGCATGTCTGTGCGGCAGGAGAAAATATGTTTGTCAGTAGGGTCCCCTATCTTGAGTTCCGAACGAACCAGCGGATCAGTAGCACGTGGGCGCAGAGTCTCCACTACAATACGTTTTGCCTTTCATGAACGCACATGTGCGATTTGCTCTTGTAAACTTTTTCACTTTGCCTCTACGGAATCCATACTTCCCCAAATGTTACATTTCTGCAGGTGTCCCTTGGTAGCAATAGCATAATGCGCCGCCGGTTGCAGCGCTCAGGGGCGCTTCTGGCCTTCTGACACCCCAAGGACGGCCACACTTGAGGATGCATTGGTCAGCAAGGCATGTTCATCGCAGATCTCACGGTCAGGAAAATGCAACAGCATTGGGGCGGATTGTGGGCGCATGTCTTGCTCTTGCTTCCGCCGCAGATCGCTTGTTTTGGTGTCCCGACAATTCCTCCCACTTCTTTATTGAACGTGGACATTGGCCAAGTGGCCAAACTCAGGATGCCATCGCGGTCTACAAGCTGAGTCACTTTTCGAGGAAGTACCGGTGATGGCAGCGATGTGGGTGTCGACGAGATCCGTTTCTACTCTAAGGCGTCGCATTGATACCACTTGTTAGAGTCCATTTGCCATGTGAATAGTGATTCCATGCACCTTGACTACTTACAGCCCCATAGATCAAACATGGTGTTTGTGAGCTGTTCAAGCCTAAGTGATGGGCCACAATCTAGTATTATTCCGAAGTCGCAAATGTGACTTCCAGGCGTTACTGCGCATGTACAAGACGGACGGGCAGTCTCGAGACATATGATTATCGTACAAACGCCATCAATGCTTTTGCACAAGCGTGGACTGTGTGACCACAACCAAAACCAGACGCTAAAATTGCCCAGCCTACTGCCCTCCCTTGCGCAGGCGTGGATATTCAAGCTCTGTGCTGTTGAGCCCCATGATGAACCCCATGCTGTCCACTTCCTCTACGATGGCGATGCATACACAGTCACCGTACTTCGAACCGTTGTCGTGCCCGGCGTCCAGCTGTACCTCGCATTACAAGTCGACGGAACCACAGACACGGTAATAATCTCGACCGAAGAGGTGCTAGCCAGGGTGTCGTTCGATACTGACGTCGTGGCGAGTCCGGTCCATGATGCTTGCGCTTTTGAAGTCGGACCTGTCGCTGTGCTCTGCTGGGCTGAGATGAAGCTTGTGGTGATGGGCGAGTTGTTCGCAGAGATGCTGCTGTCCGAAGGCAAATCTAAGATGCCAGTGATGGAAGAGATGAGGCTAGGACCAGTGATCGTGGAGTTGGACACCCAGCAGTCAGGCTCTGATTCGAACTGAAATGTCCAGGCTACACAGCCAGTGGTAGCATCGCAGTATAGAGCGCATTCGTCCATACTGCTGACATTGGTTGATGATATTATGGGTCCGGTCATGACCGAGCGAGCAACAAGGGTGTAACGCTTGCCATTGTCGTCGATCAGCATTGTGTTGTTCAGAGCTGTTGTATTGGACGCGCTCGGTGATGCTGGTGTGGCTGAGGACGGCAAAGAGGTCACGATGCTGCTTCCGTTGCCCTGGCTGATCACCGGTGGACTGCTTGACGGGGAGGAAGCGGCTGACGTCAATATGCTCTCGCTTGCCGCTGGCGTAAAATTTACGGACGAGGGCCCTGGAGCTGTACTGAAGGCACCATTGACTGACCTTCTTGTTGAATACTGGCTGGAGTTGTTAACAGGTGCGCCCCCTGAACTTGTAGTCGCGCCTCCGAGACTGTAATTAGAAGCCATGGCTGAGCTCTGCTTCGAATAGGTGGTAGAGAGCGTGACAATGACTACCGCGGTTCCACTGGTGGACATGATCAGCGGAACGGGCGTGTACGGCAGGCCATACCGAGTGGGGCCTGGTGTCGAGACGGCACTGGGAGTCGATGCCGCCGTTGCTGGGACGTACACGGTAGCTACTGGCTCCGTCGTCGTCTGTCCGTCATCATATACCACGGCCCGCGCAACCATCTTCGCGTATATCTGCGGAGCAGACGAATTCCCGTTGCTGCTGGTTCCATTTGACCCGTAGGTGTAAGCGTAATATTCGTCACAAACACCATCGGAAGTATTGTAGCCAACCCCTTGGCACTGCAGATTTCCCGAGCAGGCATTGACGCAATCCTGAGCCGTCGGCTCATAGATAGACGCACCGACCAGGCCCTCATAGGTGTTGTTGCACTGAACAACATAAGATGAGCCCGTAGAGGGATCAGTGTACTCGTACTCCGTATTTGTGCCATTGCACGACTGTATCTCTGAAGCCGTGGGAATTGCTGAGGAAGCTGTGAGGGTACTGGCATTTAGGGCGAGAGTGCTGCTGAGCGTATAGCTCGCAGAGGAGGTGATGTTGAGAGATGCCGAGGAAAAACCGCCTGAAGCTGTTGCGACCAATATGCTTGATGTCAAGATTGCAGAGCTTGGCCGTGGAATCGCGTAGTGGCTAAGAGAAGGATTTTGGCAGTTATCTGGGGTGCCTTAATAATGTGTGGGGGGGGGGAAGGGAATTTTAGGAGGAAGAAATAAAGAGAAGAGCTCGAGCTCTGGCCCACGGCCGCCAGATGTACCACAAGTCCAGCGACCGTGCCACGATTTAGGCTCGCTCCAGTCACATTGGCGACCAGCGTACAGCCATTGTCGGCATAATTGAAGGCCTCGCATTGCGCAGTCTCATCGCAGCGCAGTAGACAATCTCCATAGTCCAATCCGTACTGTTGCCGCTTCAGCAGTCTGCTGTTCGAGTCGTTGGACGGGCTCAAAGTGCTTCCTTCGTAGTATGTGCCGCATTGCACGTTGTATGCTGTGCCGCTCGAGTCTTGGCACGTGGTAGCGGCGTTGGAAGAATTGCTATTACAGATTGCCGTCGTGCTCGTTGGGCATGCTGGCGCGGCAGAGGCTAGTGTCGTAGTCGCGTAGACGGTCGTGGTACTTCCGGAGGAGTCAGTAGTCACCTGGGCGTAGGTATAACGGACCGTGCTGAATGATGATGAGGTTGATGAGCTGCCGGACGAATTTGTTCCGTTGGCAGCAGGCGCCGTAGATGTATCTGCAGCATTCGAGCTGCTGTTCAAGGAAGAGCTAGGAGCACCTGATCTTGTACTTGACCTACATACGTTATATGAGAATCCTTCTATTGCGACAGACTCTCCTTCTATGGCTTACACTGTCATTGTGACATATTCGATCTGACCGCTAGCTGTACTCGTCCCAAACGCTGTGGTTGTTTCTTCGCTTGTGAAAGTGACTGTCGATGCAAGCGCAGTAGTGATTATTGTGGAGTAGGCGATTGAAGTTGAGATGACTGTCGATCCGGACTGAGTGGTCGTGTAGAGGATGTTAACTGGATAAGACGACGTGACTGTTATAGTAGAAGCTAGATAGATCAGCTTTGATGCATGAAAGACCCGTCTGACAGTCCGCAGCAGTCCACAAAGCAGGATGCTTGTACGGCGGCTGCTGAGCTTTAGAGGGGATCAGAAATTTTGACCCGGTGGGTTGCCCGAGCAGTGCATCCTGTGAGCCTCCAGAAGAGGATTGGAAGTCATGAGTCGCAGTCTCGGCCCTATCGATTACTCAATCGATTGATAGGTGCACGCCATCGAATGCGGTCAGCACTCGACAGAGGAATGCAGCAGGCTGTTTGACACCGCCGACCGGTTGACGGCTCAAACTGCTTGATGACAGTTGAAGGTGGCTTGAGAGTCTGGCTAGCGTTCGGTGTTGGAAGAACGCTTTGTCAACGACAGGCCATCAACCAGTTCACCGCCGCTGAGAGATGATGCATGAAGCAGCCAACCGCATCACCGGATTGCCATTCATACCGTCAAAATGCCGACCACATGAGTGATACAAGACTGAGAGCGTCACTGGCCTCAGTCTAACGGGACAATGAGAACACAGAAAAGCATACCTGGCGCCGTAGAAATGATTGTCGTCGGCTGAGTAGTGGTTCCGGTCACACTGGCCGTTATGGTAACTGGATAGCTTGACAGGAAGGTGCTGGTGGCCGTTGAGACCGTGGTTATGGTGACAGGAGTCCCTAGGGAAAAGTCAACGAATGCTAAATTTGGTGAGGCGGTCATGTCTACCTTGCGTGGTGCTAATGGACGTATAGGTCACTGGATAAGAAGACGTGACGGTCACATATGCCGTGGAAATAATGGTCGTCGGCTGAGTGGTAGTTCCGGTCACACTGGCTGTTATGGTAATTGGATAGCTTGACACAAATGTGCTGGTGGCTGTTGAGACTGTCGTTATGGTGACAGGAGTCCCTAGGGAAAAGTCAACGAATGCCAAATTTGGTGAGGCGATCATGTTTACCTTGCGTGGTGCTAATGGACGTATAGGTCACCGGGTAGGCAGAAGTGACGGTCACAGCTGTCTGATTCTCGATGTGTCAGCAAAAGCCTGCCGGGTTTGGAGATCGTTCGCCACAGACTGTTGATACGACCGTGCTCGCCGGCCGTGTGCTAACAAGTGTGCTGATTACAGTGGTAGGCTGGGTGGTCGTGGCTAGATGCAGACATTAGCAGGTCTCTACCAGAAGTGGCGTGTTCAGATAATGGCTTACCGGTGGCGGTGGTAATGTATGTCGTCAGGAAAGTGGATACACTTGTCGAAATTGATGTAGTAGTGATCGTCGAGCCTGTCAAAGTCAGGTGGTATCCTCTGCGAAGACAAGCACACAATTTGAGGGAATCTCCGCATCGACTTACCTTGAGCGGTCGTGACCGAAGTATAGGTCACGGGATACGATGAGGTTACCTGCGAAAAAATGTCAAAAGAATCCATGAATTGGGTCTGTAAGAACTTGCCGTGGAAACCACGGTGCTTAGCTGAGTGACTGTATTCGTAGCTGGTATGGGATATCAGTGAGAGCCTAGAAGAGGCCAGAATGGATAGTTCCTCACAGGCTGGAATCGTGGTGGTGACAGTTGACGCCGAAAGCGTTGTCGTTATCCCATAGCTAGATATATAGGTCGAAACCGCTGTGGAAACGGTGGTCTGAGTCACAGTGGAGCCTGTAGGGAAATAATCAGCTTCTCGCGCTTTTCTGTCCATGGCGCTTATTGATGCGGTCTTGCATCTGCCGACGTCTTGGGCAAGATGCGATATAAAGTTCAAGATTTTGAGGACAGCCGCCGCGTTTCACAATGCAGCATGCAAGACATCGAGCCAAGAGTATGTCGTTGGAACCAGTTTGGGCCTCGCCTGGCCGGAATTGGATTTGAAACACTGGGACGACGCATTCCTGTGCTGTATGGCGCTTGCCAGTAGTCACTTCAGGCAGTATTTGGCCGCTCTACGGCATTTGATCGTCCTGCCATCATCTTCGAGAGACCATCGAGTTCTACGCCGCGGTGTCGACCGCCGGGGCGAGTCCATCGATCGAGGCCCGTTGATCCCATCCGCAGATACGCAGAACCTGCATCGGGCCGTAGCAGCTCACATGCTGTACAGCTGAGGACATAGAGAGCTGCTGTTGGGGAAAGGTTCGAGGGAAGACGCTTACTCTGCACGGTAGTGTACGTAACTGGATAACTTGTCGTAAGTGTGACTAAGGTCTGCAAGGTCACCGCGGTCAGCTCGAGAGCCGGAGGTAATATGCGAGACATAGCATACCGTCGAGACCACTGTGCTCGCTGGTTGTATGCTAGTGACGGTGGTGGGTTGCTTGGAAAGTCAGCCCGATTGACAAACCTGAATCTTGCGTACGCAAGCTTACAGTCGAAATTATCGTCGTTGGCTGTATAGTCGTGGCTGTGGCTGTGGCTGTCGCCGTGGCCGTCAAGGTTGTTTGATAAGTACTGATTACGGTCGAAATCTGGGACGACATCAGCGGTTGCTCCTAGTATTATTCCATATTGCGCTTCGGTCCAGGCCAAATGACACTCTATCTTGGGATCTTTCCGGCGCAGTCCTGCACCAGAGGATAGCCTTGCTCTTGAGCTTCAAGGAACACGGATTGGGCGATCGAGTCCTCGTTCGATTGTATGCTGGCTCTTGATGATACATTCCAGATCCGGAGCGGCAATATGAAATGTGGTCACGTTGTCATTCGATGGAGCACTTACGATAGTACTAGTAGCTGTCGCTGTCGAGTACGAAACGGTTGTTATGGTACTTGCAGACTGGGTAGTTGTGAAGGTCACGGGATAAGAAGTGGTATAGGTAGAAATTGAGGTCGTGAGATAGGTGGACGTGGCCGTGACGGTGGATGCTTCGAAAGTCAGCAATTGGAACGGTTGGAATCTTCATTTCCATACCTGGCTGGGTGTAGGTGGCGGTCCTGGTCGCGGTGGCTGTCGCTGTCGCCATATATGTCGAGTACAGGGTCGTCGAGGCCGTGATGGTGGAGTAAGAGACGCTTGTGGTTGTGATGGTCGTCCCTTACGGCGCGAAAAGACGTCAGCAATCTTTTGGTGGATGAAGAACTGTGCTAGGCATTCACGGTTGCAGGAGGCAATAGTGTTGCCGTCCAGCGCCGGAAGTGGAAAAGCATACTATCGCCCAGTTAGCACCATGCACAGACACAGCATGATTCCAGGGCGTCCTCACCCTGGAGCTGTGGTCGTCCGAGTGACTGTGACGGGCACCGAGGTGGTATATGTGGATACCACAGTGGAGGTGGCCGTCAACGTCGCTTGTGCCGCAGAAGAGGAAGTGGAAGAGGAAGTGCTAGACGTCGATGATGAGACGCCGTATGTACCGCTGATGGTGCCGGTGTAGTATTGGGTTTGGATCTGACATTTTGCAGGTGCGATAAGTATCAATTCTGCGATCATGCGAAGAGTGACTGCTCACCGCCGCCACGTAGTCGTTGTTATTTTCCGCTATGAAAGCTTCAGAGGCGAAGTTGGCCGAGTTTTTCAGATAGCAAAACCCTGAACCAACTCCATTGGATCCACCACTGAAGGTAGTGTCCTGTCAGTTGCTTTGCACCTGCAGCACAGCTCGGGGCCGACATACCCATAGGTGAAACATGTGCACCCGGAGGTAGAGTCGCATATCGAAAAGCAGTCGTTGAAGCTGTTAGAAACGCTACTCTGCGCAAAGTTTCCGTTCGTCGAATCTGAGAGCAAGTTTGCAGGTTAGCACTGTCTTAATCAATGATGGCCTGGGATGACGGACTCACCGCTACTACAGCCTATCACATACGATATCCCGTTGGAATCCGTTACGAGGTATCGATCCATGGCCGGACAGGTGAAGCTGTTCTGGGCGGCTGCGAGGCCAGCGGCCAGGACAAAACTTGTCCATGTTGTTGCGAATGGTCGCATGATTGCTTGTTCGTGTAGACTTATGAGGCCTCGACAAAGGCCTCCAGAATCGCGCAGAACAGAAGCCAAGTATTAGTGCCCACGCATGCAGAGTTTCAGCTCCTGCTGCCATATCAACTTGTTTGGAATCCGACTTCACGGCCGAGCAAGGTCAACAAATTGTGCCGTGCCGTCCGACTCATACAATTAGTTCGAAGCCTTACCTGTGTATGACGTGTAGCGGCTCGGTGGCACGCGAGAAGTTTTGCATATATATGTCAAGTATGCTCGTAGCGAGACGGCAGAAGTAATTCAATATGCGTGGGCCGGGACTTCTATAAGAGCACGAGCAGACTTAGTTTGAATTGGAGATGGCCTGCCCGGACGGATCTCATCCAATTCGATAGCTTGGATACATCTTTGACCAGAAGCAGCCTACTATCTCGTGGTGCGACAAACATATGCTCCGGGACCAGGCCCCTACGCACCATCAAATGCAGCTAGGGGTCTTGATCATACACGACCTTCCATCTTTGCGCAAAGTGTATTCTTTACCAATAAATTCATCGTTCCAGTGACCCGTTGCTGGGAAGAATCTGGGGTGTCATATCAGACCGGAAGGCGTACAGCATGAACCCCCGCGATCCAAAAACCAGAATCTTGGGCCCAGTGGCATTCCTTGCGGATTTGGTGTAACACCTGGTGGCTGAGTGTTTACAATAATCGAACCTATGCGCAATAGACCTGTAAGACTGATGTCGCTTACCGCCAGTCCTTCCATACCGCGGAGCTGGACCTTTCGGAGTTCATCGTTCATCAAATCGGAGCTTTCCAAAGTCCTTGATCCCTCATCGGCAAAGCCGAATATCGTACAGGCCGTTTGCGCGCTGCCCTTACTACGCAATGCCGCCATGTGCCGTCTCGATAGGGTGTCATTGTAGTCGCCGGAACGCGAGATGAATATCCCATTCCTTCAGGAGGGACCAGCTGTCTCCAGGCAATGGTTCTAATGCTCGTATTCCTATTTCGCAATCCGCTGCCGGGTCTCAGCACACGAGTTCGTCGGTGGAAGTACCTGATGAAGTTGCCTCCTGTCTCTTGACGAATGGCAGGATATCACGTGCACGGCCCATCCCAAGAGACGGGATCAACAAGTACACATCGTTTGGTGCCTTGGCCAAGCCAGGAGACACCTGGACGTCGCCTTTCTGGTGATTCTTGTTCATTGTTATTGAGTTAGGTATATGTAGCTGACGTCGTAGAGTCAAAGATTCATCAGACGCCCGATTCAATGCGCGCCCAGCGTCGGACGCGTCTGAGTCGCGTAGAACTTAGAAGGGTTTTTATTCCTTGGCATGGACTGGATGACATAGAATATGCAGGTGGGTTGTGCAAGACTGTTCGTCACGCACATTTGCTCATGCGAACGTCATCTCGTGCGTGCCATCCACGTGGAACGCAGTATGCATACTCGAACTGTTCTCTATCATCATGATCACAGGTCAGGCAGGTTGTATCCTGTTGATATCATCAAGGATTATTATTGTGATCGTGAAAGAGTCGCCGACGTCCCGATCTGCAGGGAGAGTTGGATCTACTGCACCCCAGACTCCGCAGGGTCCGTGCGCGAAAAAAGAGCTTGTTGTGGTGCAACTCTTTTTTCTGCAATGGCCCTTTTCTTCCTCCCCTCGGATATCACCACCGATCCTTGCTCTCTTCCCTCCGCAGTCGAGGCAAGCAACCATCAGCCAACATGGCGGACGCGACAGAGCAGAGCATGGCTCTGGAGTTGAAGGATGGCGAGAACGTGCTGCGCTTCGCCGAGGGACGGAGCTTTGGTGCGCATCGCAGCGTCGCGGGTGAGGTCGTCTTCAGCACGGGCATGGTGGGATACCCCGAGAGCATCACCGACCCTTCGTACAGAGGGCAGATCTTGGTCATCACCTTCCCGCTGGTGGGCAACTACGGTGTGCCGTCGCGGGAAGACAGGGACGCCCTCCTCGGCCATCTCCCAGCTCACTTCGAAGCAGCCGAGATCCACATTGCGGCTTTGGTCGTGGCCTCGTATGCCGGCGAAGAGTACTCACACCACTTAGCCAGCTCTTCACTGGGCCAATGGCTGAAAGAGCAGAACGTGCCTGCCGTCTGTGGGGTCGACACCCGAGCCCTGACCAAGAGGCTGCGGGAGAAGGGCAGCACGCTGGGTCGGCTGCTCATGCAGAACGGCAGCGAGCAGGTCCCCGACGCGGCTCTTGCGACCGGTGCAGTCTCGCCGAACGGCATGGCGACTCCAGCGATGACGCCGATGGAGCCTAATCCCAACCTCAAGCTGGTCAACAACCGCCTGGCAGCCAGCCACGGCATCAACGGCCATGCGCACAGCGGTGGCGCCAATGGCTACTTCTCACAGCGCAAGTTGAGAGAACAAGCGACATTCGAGCACATTGACTGGGTCAATCCCAACACTAGGAACTTGGTCGCGGACGGTAAGCTTGCCTTGCCATTCTTCTGTAGCCATAGACGATCAAGTCTGATTGTATCAATAGTCTCAACATCCAAGCCAAAGATCTATTCTCCAAATGCGTCCAGTGCGTTGAAGCATCCGTCAGGTCGTCCCGTGCGTGTCGTGTGCGTTGATGTCGGCCTCAAATACAATCAGCTGCGCTGTCTGTTGAAGCGTGGTGTGGAAGTTGAGGTGGTGCCATGGGACTACGACTTCCCAAAGCTCGCCGGCAAAGAGTACGATGGTCTCTTCATATCTAACGGTCCTGGTGACCCGGCAATGATGGCCAGCACCGTCAAGCACATCTCCGAGGCCATGGCCGAGTCCCGGACACCGATCTTCGGTATCTGCTTGGGTCACCAGCTGTTGGCTCGCGCTGCTGGCGCAGATACTCTCAAGATGAAGTTTGGAAATCGCGGGCACAACATCCCGTGCACAAATCTGCTTTCGGGGAAATGTTACATCACGTCGCAGAACCACGGTTTCGCGGTCGATGCAGAGACACTGCCAAAGGAGTGGAGCGAACTGTTCATTAACGCCAACGACCACAGCAATGAGGGTATCAGACATGTCAGCAAGCCCTACTTTAGTGTGCAATTCCATCCGGAGAGCGCGCCTGGCCCGAGAGACACGGAATTTTTGTTTGATGTCTTCATTCAGACCGTTCTGAACGTCATCAAGGACCCGTCAAAGATGCAGAGGCCAGTGGTCTTCCCAGGTGGAGACGTCGCAGACAATGTTGCTGCGCATCCTCGCCTGCGCCCACGCAAGGTGTTAGTGCTTGGCAGTGGCGGTCTCAGCATTGGGCAGGCCGGTGAGTTTGATTATTCCGGAAGCCAGGCCATCAAGGCTCTGAAGGAAGAGGGCATCTACACCATTCTCATCAACCCGAACATCGCCACTATTCAGACATCGAAGGGCCTCGCAGACAAGGTATACTTCTTGCCCGTCAACGCCGAATTCGTGCGCAAGGTCATCAAGCAGGAGCGACCCGATGCCATCTATTGCACCTTCGGTGGTCAGACCGCTCTCCAGGTCGGCATCCAGCTCAAGGACGAGTTCGAGTCTCTTGGGGTCAAGGTGCTCGGAACGCCCATCGAGACCATTATCACGACAGAAGACCGCGAGCTGTTTGCGCGTAGCATGGAATCCATCGGTGAAAAGTGCGCCAAGTCTGCTTCGGCCAACAACGTTGAGGAGGCGCTTCACGCCGTCGACGACATTGGCTACCCAGTCATCGTTCGTGCCGCCTATGCGTTAGGTGGCTTGGGCTCTGGTTTCGCAAACAACAAGCAGGAGCTGCTGGATCTCTGCAACAAAGCCTTCGCTGCCTCGCCTCAAGTGCTGATCGAGCGTAGTATGAAGGGCTGGAAGGAGATCGAGTACGAGGTCGTTCGCGATGCATACGATAACTGCATTACAGTGTGTAACATGGAGAACTTTGATCCTCTCGGCATTCATACTGGCGACTCTGTGGTCGTGGCACCATCTCAGACGCTGTCGGACGAGGACTACAACATGCTGCGCACGACCGCTGTTAATGTGATCCGGCATCTTGGCGTTGTTGGCGAGTGCAACATTCAGTATGCGCTCAACCCGGACAGCAGGGAGTATTGCATTATCGAAGTTAACGCCCGTCTTTCGCGTTCCTCGGCTCTGGCGTCAAAGGCTACAGGATACCCATTAGCTTTTATTGCGGCCAAGCTGGGTCTCAACATCCCGCTCAATGAGATTAAGAACAGCGTTACACGCTCGACAGTCGCGTGTTTCGAGCCTTCGCTTGACTACGTCGTCGTCAAGATCCCGAGATGGGATCTTAAGAAGTTTACGCGTGTCTCGACGCTCCTGGGATCTTCAATGAAGTCTGTGGGTGAGGTCATGGCCATCGGTCGCACTTTTGAGGAAGCCATCCAAAAGGCGATACGCTCAGTGGATCCCTCGAACTTGGGCTTCAACGAGACGCAAGCGCTCATGTCTATTGACATCGATACCGAGCTGCAGACTCCTTCCGACCAACGCATGTTCGCCCTTGCGAATGCTATGCATAATGGCTACTCTGCTGAGAAAATCCACGAGATGACCAAGATCGACCGCTGGTTCTTGTACCGCCTTAAGAACCTCTCCAACTTCGCCAAATCCATGAAGGAACTGATCAAGGAGGTCACCGTGGACAGTGTTCCGACAAAGATCTTCCGCCGTGCGAAGGAGTTGGGCTTCTCCGATAAGCAACTGGCGTCGTTCTGGGACAGTAACGAGCAGCACGTCCGTCGCGCTCGCTTGGAGGCAGGTATAATGCCGATCGTCAAGCAGATCGATACTGTGGCCGCTGAGTTCCCGGCCTTCACGAACTACCTCTACACCACATACAACGGCGCGCATCATGATGTCGATTTTACCGATCAGGGTGTCATGGTCCTTGGTTCTGGTGTATACCGTATTGGTTCATCTGTCGAATTCGATTGGTGCTCTGTCCGCGCAGTTCGTACGCTTCGCGAGAATGGTCACAAGACTGTGATGGTAAACTACAACCCAGAGACAGTCTCTACCGACTACGATGAGGCAGACCGCCTGTACTTCGAGAACATCACGTTGGAAACCGTCCTCGACATATATCAGCTGGAGCGTTCAAGCGGTGTGATCCTGTCCATGGGTGGGCAAACACCAAACAACATCTCGCTGCCACTCTACAGAAGCAACGTCAAGATTTTTGGTACAAGCCCTGAGATGATCGACACCGCCGAGAACCGCTACAAGTTCTCTCGTATGCTTGATCGCCTGGGCGTGGATCAGCCGGAGTGGAAGGAGCTCACGAGTATCGACGAGGCCAAGGTCTTCTGCAACAAGGTGAAATACCCGGTTCTTGTCAGACCTTCTTATGTGCTTTCGGGAGCCGCTATGAACACGGTCTACTCTGAGCACGATCTGGCCAACTACCTGAATCAGGCTGCTGAGGTCTCCAAAGAGTTCCCGGTCGTGATCACCAAGTACCTAGAGAACGCGAAGGAGATTGAAATGGACGCAGTCGCTCGCAACGGTACCATGATTGGGCACTTCGTTTCCGAGCACGTCGAAAACGCTGGTGTCCATTCTGGTGATGCGACACTTATCCTCCCACCCCAGGATCTCGACCCAGAGACTGTTCGCAAGATCGAGGACGCGACCCGCAAGATCGGCGATGCACTCAATGTCACTGGTCCGTACAACATTCAATTCATTGCGAAGGATAACGAGATCAAGGTCATTGAGTGCAATGTCCGTGCATCACGCTCCTTTCCATTCGTCAGCAAGGTCATGAGTCTCGATCTGATCGAGATGGCTACCAAAGCCATGACCGGCATCCCGGTCAAGGAATATCCACCGCTGAACATCCCTCCTGACTACGTCGGTGTCAAAGTGCCGCAGTTCTCCTTCTCTCGTCTCTCCGGTGCTGACCCAGTTATGGGTGTGGAGATGGCTTCGACCGGTGAGGTTGCCTGTTTTGGTCGCACAAAGTACGAGGCATACTTGAAAGGCCTGATCTCCACAGGTTTCAAGCTGCCAAAGAAGAATATCTTGCTCTCCATTGGGTCGTTCAAAGACAAGATGGAGATGTTGCCGTCGGTTGAAAAGCTTCACAAGATGGGCTTCAAACTGTACGCAACAGCCGGTACTGCCGACTTCCTGGAAGAGCACGGCATCTCAGTCCAGTTCCTGGAGGCTTTGTCAGACGAGAGCCAAAGGCAGGAGTACTCGCTCACACACGCCTTGGCCAACAACCTGATCGACTTGTATATCAACCTGCCGTCAAGCAACAAGTTCAGGCGTCCAGCCAACTACATGTCTAAGGGCTACCGTACCAGGAGAATGGCTGTCGACTACCAGACGCCGTTGGTGACAAACGTCAAGATTGCTAAGATTCTGGTCGAGGCCATCAGCAGAAACTACGACATGAACATTAGCAAGGTTGACTACATGACTTTCTCCGAGCTGCAATCAACCGCGCCAACCCTCGTACAGCAGCCGCAGCCTGAAAGCAAGACCCTGCACGAATTGTTGCGAGGCAGTCCACTCAAGGGCAAGGATATCATCTCTGTGAAGCAGTTCTCGAAGGAGGATTTGCACTTGCTGTTCACTATCGCAGCGGAGATGAGACTGGGCGTGGAGCGCGGCGGCGCGTTGGACATCCTGCGCGGCCGCGTGCTGTGTAGCATGTTCTTCGAGCCGTCTACACGCACTGCTGGCTCTTTCGATGCGGCCATGAAGAGGCTTGGTGGATCGACCGTCATGATCAACGAGTCACACTCCAGCACCCGAAAGGGCGAGACGCTTGAAGACAGCATCCGCACCATCGACCAATACGGTGACGCCATTGTTCTCAGGCATCCAGACAACGAGTCTTCCGACATCGCGGCCAAATATGCCGACCACCCAGTCATCAACGCCGGCAACGGCACCCGCGAGCATCCGACGCAAGCCTTACTGGACGTGTTCACCATCCGCGAGGAGCTCGGCACCGTCAACGGCCTGACCATCACCTTCACCGGCGATCTCAAATACGGTCGCACCGTGCACTCCCTGTGCGAAGTCCTGCGCCACTACAACGTCACCATCAACCTCGCTGCCCCCGCAGCGCTCTCGCTTCCGTCTAAGATCCGGTCGCTGCTCGAGTCGCGCGGGCAGCTTGGCATCGAGTCGGACCGTCTCACTCCGGAGATTGTGGCGAAGACGGATGTCCTGTACTGCACACGCGTGCAGAAGGAGAGGTTCGAGGACCTGAGCAAGTATGAGCAGGCTATGGAGGAGGGCGGATTCACTGTCAATGCGAAGACGCTGAGGGATGCGAAGAAGAATATGGTGGTTATGCATCCTTTACCGAGGAATGAGGAGCTGCACAAGGAGGTGGATGATGACCCGCGGGCGGCGTACTTCAGACAGGTATGTGTTGGGATGATCTTGCTGATGTTCGGGAATGATTGGCTGACTCTGAGAATAGATGCGCTACGGTATGTTTGTGCGTATGGCGTTGCTCGCGCTCGTCATGGCCAATTGAACGGCGGTGCTTACCGGTTTATGGGTTGGGGCGGTATGGTCTCATGGGCTGGTGCGATGAAAAAGTTTAGTTCCGGAGTCACAGTTCATAGACGGTTGAAAGTCTGCGCATGGCGATGGCGTGCATATTGGTGTTTTGTGAAGATTTGTGACCAATAAATGAACGCTGTCTTGATGATTGGAGTCGCGTGTATGCTGTGTTTAGGTAATTTCAGGCTATTTTGGCGTACGTGGTGTCAGATGCGTAGATTGTATGATAGACTAGATTAGATTGTTGATGAGTGCATGATCAAGCAACCGGCACAATAAGAGTGTCGGACCATCACTCAGACAGCATGGCTGTTCTACGCCGTCTGTTTCGAAATCCGCACGACAGGCTTCACCGTCGGGTCTGCCCCAAGCCACAGCATATCCGGTCTACTATCTATCGCAGCAAAACATCAGCCTTCGCCTCTACGTTCCCCGAACGAACACGACTTGAACTTACAATGCCCGCTCGCGTCCGCAAAGGTCTTCGTCTTGGTCACTAGACTCAGATCCAGGTCGGCGATGATCAACTGCTCCTCAGGCGTCTCCGTCGCACTGAGGATACGACCATCCGGACCAATGATGGCGGAGCTGCCTGCGATGGCTGAGCCCATGATGGGACTACCAGCCGTCTTCATCAACTCGATCCCCGCGTCAGTGAGGACAGTCGTGCAGTGCAGCACGAACGACTGGGATTCGGCGGCGTAGGTTTGGGAAAGGTTGCGGCAGCCTACAGAAGTCAGCCGTGGACGTCGCGCATGCTGCCGTGTACGTGAGAGAGGAACGGACCTTCAACTGACATCGACCAGAGCCCCGGCGAGCCCTGCACGAAAGGGTCCAGAGGCGGCCAAGCAGCGATATGCACTTGCTCGTTTTGGCTGAAAGTGTAGTACTTTAGCAGTGGCTGGATGTGCTCCCTACTCGCACCTCACATCAACAAACATCTTCACACCAGAGCCCAATCCGTTTGTGGTCTTACCAGCACGACAGCGAACCAACCTTTACACCTCCCGCAGGAGGCAACTCTACCACACTCGCCAGACAATCTCCGCTCGCATCGCCGAAGATCGTGCGCTCCATATGCGTAGGCTTCATTTTCCTTCGCTGCATCTGGATTGCGCCCGTCTCGTCGATGAGGGCTTGAGCAATGTAAACGGAGTTTCCATCTCGCTCGCTGAAACCGAGACCGATATTGATGCAATAGGTTGCTGCTGCATCCTGGATCCTTTCCATCTGGGAACTATTGATGGAAAGGCAGTTCTCGACATATCTGGTGCCGAGATCGAAGTCCACCGGGCGAGACCTGGACCCTGATCAGTCGGAGCTGTCAGAATGTCCGGCGTGCGGGCATACCATATCCAAGCAGGATATCCCGGGATCCAGCATTCGGGGAACACGACCAATTTGGCACCCGCCTCAGCTGCCTCGCGGACGATTCTGATGGTTTTGTCGACGGTTTGGTCGAGGTCGAGCCAGACAGGTTCATGTTGAGTGACAGCCACCCTGAGCGTGGAGGGAGGTTTCGCCGATGAGGCCATGGTAGATAGATGATGTCTCGCTTTACATGCACAGCGACATCAGTAGGTATAGCGGTAGGAATAGAAAAGTACGGTAGATGTTACCCGATGGTTGGAATCGTAAGGTATGAGTGAGCTTCGTGGTCGCTCAAGCAGATACTTATTAGCATGATGAGCTGCAGTTAGAAAGGTGCGCGGTCCGTTGCTATTTATCTGGCATTGCCAAAGATAAGAAATCACCATGCCCTGTTATCGATGTAATTGTGTGGGCTAAGGTTCAGCAGAGGCGGGGACCGTCTGGGGCTGCGGAAGGAAGACATGGTGGGGGCTAGGATGTCTATGTCAATCTCAATACGAACGTGAGATAAGGACGGCAATTGAGATCAACAGCATTTCATCCCGATTGATTCGCGTTGGCCGGTGCTGGTGTCATGTTGATATGCAGTCGCTACGAGGAAAAATGGTGGTCTATCGCGATCAGTACCTGCCCAGATGTCAGTGCAGTTGATGTACAAGATCTTGCCCCATGACAGTATTTTCTATATGAGCAGCACTCCAGGCGACATACAAAGCTGGAACGCAACAGGATGGACTACATCCACCAAGGATCGTTGACGAACAACATACCAAGCGTATCGTCAAGCTACTGGAATTGGTCGTTCCGCTGCGGCTCAAATAGTCGATCAACTCATACTTGGCCGTTCAGAGCGATTCTGAGCCCGCCAATCAGTCACTACTACCGATTGAATCGCAAGCAAGCCACTCGTGGGATCGCTCTCACCGAGACAGGCTTGAGAGAGGCGATGGCGTTCCTATATTGGCTGTTGTCGCGCCATTCATCTTGCCCAAACCCTAACCCTAGCCAGTTTGGCCGCTCGACAGGAGTGCCTCGGCCGTGACAGATCGATCTATGCTATGCTGCCACGTGTCAGTGTAAGCCAACATGAGCGGTCCTAATTGCAGGCACCCTGTGTGTACTCAGTCAACGAGGAGACCATTTCCGGCAGCCACGGACAAGATGGGGATGCAAGGCTGAACGAACGTGGGCATTACTATTGGCAATTGTGTATGTTGATCTAATCACGACACAGCGGTGACTGGCTGCACCTGCGTATGTCCTTGTCCTCCGCCGACAAGCCTGCCACCCTCTTTCCGCTTCACCCTGCACCACATACCCGTCTCTTTATCCCAGATGAACTGCCAAATGACAGCCACCCAGCTGTGATGGCACGGCAGATCGCAGTAAAACTCATTTGCGATCTTGTTCAACTTCCAGAGCCGTGTCCAAGGGATCGCTGGGAAGTCGTGATGCTCATTGTGCAGACCGACATTGTAGGTCACTGCATTAAGGCTGCCATAGTAGCTGTAGGTCTCTGGCGGCGCAGTCTTGTTCTCGGGTTTGGTCGTCGGCTGGAGAGACTTGCTATGCTGTGCAAAAACGTAGTGCTCGGCAATGAAGTGACCAGCACATGGATGCAGCGATCCAGCCAGGAACGAGGACAAGACCAGGTACCCCAATGCCTTGCCGCCGCAAGTCTGGACCAGCACATAATCGAATGCAAGCTGTACAGCCACGTTCAAGGCGTGTATGCCCGTCAGCGGTAGCTTGTACACCATCATCGGCCTGAGGGCGTAGAACAGGATCTGGAACGTCGCAAAAAACGCCTTGCCCGCCACTGAGTCCAAGAACCATGCCTCAAGCGCCGTTGGCAGATCCGTATCCAGCCCATCAACGCCCAAGCTCTTGTGGTGTGTCAAGTGATACGGCCTGAAGCTCGCGCTATACGGGATTCCAATCGGAAGATTTGCCACGATCGCAAACAAGCGATTCGCCAACGGACTCTTGAAGGCCAGATTGTGGCTAATTTCGTGGATTGCGAGGAAGAGATTCTGATTGGCGGTGGCGCCGACCATGTACGCTGTCAGGAAGACGGGCCATGACAGGAAAGGCTGGTCTTGGAGGAGGTAGGCACAGGTGATCTGGAGGCTGACAACAGCGAGGACGAGGGGAATCGTGAGTGGCTCGGGGCCGCAGAGTTTGAGGACCTTTATGCAGCATCAGTATGAGATTGTGCCTTCCCAACTGAGTCCATTACTGACTTCGGGATGCGCCTTGATAATGGCCTTCCGTCTGCTCATATGCGGCTCCTCGGTGTAGGTCCAGAAGAAACGATTGTACGTGTCCTCACCATCCTGCTGTTTCTCCGTCGCATCTGGCACCTTCTGCTCCTTGGCCGCCGCCCTCCGTGTGATGGTGGCGGTCGTGGTGGTCGTGGTGGCGGCGGTAGTTGCGACCGACGAGGCCATGGCGGCTATGGACGAGATGACAAGAGGCGGACAGGGATTGCACCGGCCAGCAGTGTGAGAGGAAACGTGCATTGTGAGCATTGATGAATTTCGAGGTACCGTCCGTTGGTACCTGCGCCGAACCCCTCGCTCGGGCCTGGACCCTGACGCCCTGACACGCCATCCACCCCATAGAACAGGCTAGAAGGAGCTTAGTGTCGTGACTGGTTCACCTCACATCTTTCGCGACAGAAACAGGAAGGCACGACATACACTCGAGAGAGAACATCGATAACCAAAAAAACATGGCAGACAACCTCGCCCACCCGAACTCCCTCCCCGACCTTCAAACCCTCTTCAACACCAACACCTACGTGGCCGTCGACTTTTACGCCGACTGGTGCGGTCCGTGCAAGCAGATTGCTCCCATCTACGCGAACCTCTCCAAGCAGCACGCTATCGACGGTATCCTCGCGTTCGCTAAAGTCAACGTCGACTCGGCACGGGACATCGCGGCGGCGTACCGCGTCAGCGCGATGCCCACCTTCATGTTCTTCAAGGAGGGCAAGCAGGTTGCTGTCAACGGCGATAAGCTGGTGCAGGGGGCTGATGTGAGGAAATTGAGTGCGGCGGCGGAGAAGCTGGGTGGACTTGCGAAGAAGAGGGCGGCCGGGCAGTGATGTGCAGTCATCAAGCAATCGTCGAGTGATGATGGCACTATAGTCAACGATGGTACTGAATCAATGATGGCACAATCGTCTTATGGCATTCAGCTGAACCGTTTGGCGCTGGTCATGAGCGCTGCTTGGTCTTGGGTCTGAGCACTTTTTGACTTGGAGAAATGGGAAGCTCGCGAGCGCCCGCGAGTAGTCCCATGACCTACCGTTGATTAGCCATGCAGACGGCGATTGGGAATGAAGGTAGGGGTCGAACATGACGCCTCAATCAAGCTGTCGGGGTCGATTCTTCCGCTTTCAGTGCCAGGATCTCGTCAAGCGTACCAACAATGATCGCGATCTGTACGCGAAACAAGTATGTAGACACCAGTCATGTACAGGTCTGCCCATCTTCCAACCAAGGACAACATGATATCCCAATCTAAATGTAAAGAGATTCGACAGCCAACACAAACTTGCCGCAATCGACCTCGAACCCACCCGGTCTCGCCCCATACAGACCGTCTCTCGATCCAGGAGAATCACAATATACATGCTGTCGGCCCAGCAGGGCAGCAGGTGGTGCTATGCGGATGCCGAATCGCAAGGATGGAATGGCTGAGACCACCCCAGACTGGTTGATGCGGCCAGTGACCGAGGCATCATTGACACTGAAGATGACTGTAACCGTTCGACAATAACGTGTTCGGAGGATGTTGGTCAGGTACAGGTGATCTCATCGCTCTTGCAATAGTAAGCCGGCTGGAAATAGAGGTACCCGACCCTGAGTAAAAGCATTCATCAGCGATTCTCCACCACTGAGTGTCGTCGGCCGGCACGTGCTCACCATGCATTGCAGTCCTTCCTCTCCTGATACTGGATGTATGTCGAGTTCTTCTGATAGATGTTCGTGCAGGATGCCATCTTCGTCCCAGCTTCATATGCCACATACTGCCCGCTGGTCGAATTCGATGTCGTATTGAAATTGAGCTTGTGTCCGCCGCACACTTTATGCGTCTTGAGCTGTGACACGCCAAGATCGCCGCTGTATATATGATCATCGTCCGTCGCAGCAATCAGCTTGTCGCAAGTGTAGTCCGTCTCGTTATTCGTGCCGCTCAACACGTTGACGCCAGTGCTACATGTGTCGACAGGGAATGCGCCCATGCATATGGAAGAGTTTGAGATCAAGAAATCGGCCCGGACAAATGATAGGGAAGTGGCCAGCAATCTTGCGGCGGTCGCACATGTCGTGAAGCGCATCTTCGAGATATGGAGGTATGATTGATCGTCGCGGGAATGGATTTGACCAGGCAGGCGCGGTGATTGGTATGAAGCCCAAAGAGAGATACGACCTACTCTTGCGAATGATGACTTACCATGGTTGGATATTCATGTATCAATGCGTGGTCGACTGCGAAATTGGTAGAGCGGATACAGCCCCAGGAAACACAGACACTTGCCGCGTACGTCCTCCCTGCGTATGCCCTAGTCGGCCGCGTAGCATCAGGCGGTCTTTCTGTGATGCACATCTGAAGTCGGCGGCATAAAGTGCGTAAAGCAGTCCATAGGCAAGCTGAAGTTCGTGAATGAGCACAGCGACCCAGTCGCATGCATTGTTCCCTGATGATGGGTGCGCAATGAGAGCGAACAGTCGGCCGAACGTGGTATGGAAGGAAAAATGAGGTCGAGATGTGGATACCACAAAGCCGCGTGGTCGTTGGTCAGGAAATTATATGCGCCAGAGCCTTAATGCGCGTACGTGGCTGTCTCGCCTCTATCGCGGCCCTCCACCAAGCTTTCGATCCATCTTCTCGTGCTCAGTCTGGCATTTGTCTTCCGCGACACTCATGGTTGAGATGTCTCGAAGCTGTCGCTGCTTGGCGCTCATGAGTCATTGCCGTGTTGCACCGAGGCTGTCTTTCCCGCCCGAGGCACATCTCACCTCTGCCTCCAACACAATGGAGGTCTGAGATGATCAAGATGTGATCGCGCAGCATTGGCAACCGTACCATCCTTGGGTAGCATCATTGACGCATCGCCATGGCCACCGAACCTTTCAACTTGACACCATCCACTGTTCACCCGCCAAAGCACTCTACTATCCTAATCAGTGGCGGAGCCTCAGGAATCGGTCTCGCTACGGCGCTGTACCTCCACGAACCAGACAATGGCAACAATGTAGTGGTCTTGGACCGTGCTGTCCAGCCGCCGGCGGTACCTGAACTGACGCAGTCCTCCCGTTTCCTGTACATCTCAGCAGACATCACGAACTGGCAGTCTCAACGAGCCGCCTTTGCCAAAGCGGCGAGTCATTTCGGCCGCCTCGATGCTGTTTTCGTGAATGCTGGCATCGGCGAGATGGGCGAACAAATCTTCACGGATCATCTAGACAATCAAGGCGAGCTGGCAGAACCGGATAGGAGAACCATTGATGTCGACATTAGGGCAGTTGGTGACAGCCTGAAACTCGCCATGTATCATCTGCGAAATGATGTTGATCCCAAGACGGGCAAGCGAAAAGGTTCAGGTAAAGGCAAGGGTGGTAGCATCGTCATGACAGCTTCGTTGGCCGGCTACCTCGCCTCGGCCGGCGCGCCATTGTATTCGGCAGCCAAGCATGGCGTGGTCGGATATATGAGGGCGCTGAAAGGCGATTGTGCCAAAGTCGGTGTCTCCATCAGTGTCATTGCACCGGGTATCACACTGACGCCGATCGTTTCTGGCGTGAAGCCGGGACAGACGGTCCAGGAATGGGGCAAGATAATGGCAGAACGAGGGGTGCCAATCAACGATGCGGAGACAGTCGCGTTGCTTGTGTCCCACGTCTTTGGACTGGGTATGAAGGCGAATGGTTCTGGCTATCTGATTCAGGCAAATCGAGTCCAGGAGATTGAAGGAGGCATCGCAAAGACAAGAGGCCAGTGGATGGGGAAAGAGATGCTGGACTTGTTTCGAGGAGGCAGAAATGCGCCTTTGTTTCCAAACAAATTGTAGATTGGCCGTGGCGACGTGCTGAGCGTCCACTGGTGTTCGCTGATCGTTTTCAAGCTCTCCGGCCCCTACTAGTACTACTAGTAGACTTTCCGCTGCAGGCCTCACCGAGAAAGATTGACGCAGGCTACCTAGGTATATCACAGGAGAGCGGAGCACAGCTGCCATTCGAATGAACATCGGGAGGTTTCCGCTCAAGGCACCTGGCTAAGTTGAGAATGCCATACCTGACCGAAGTGCAGCATGGCTTCACCCAAAGTTTGGGATGTACATGGGCAGGCAGGATGTAGGTGGAAGACAACAAGGCAGGAGTCAGGGGGGAGGGAAGGGATGAAGATTGAGAAGAATGGCCGTGAGATGAGCTGATCTTTCGGTCTTGGCATTTACTCGTCCGTAGTGAGCGGAAGGACCGCTGGCTTCATGCTGCGAAAGCTGTGCGATTCCATTCAAGATCAGTGGCAGGCGCAGGCAGGTGGGGTAGGTGAAGGCAGGCTCTTTCCCAAAGACCAAGTGAGCGCACCAGAGAGCAGGTGCGCTTGCCAGCCATGCAGATGAAAGAGCGACTTCCCGGTGGTCTTTCCGGGTTGGTGCTTTCCTAACTAATGCACTGTGAGTCACATTGTTTTCATGCTCCTTCTGTCCTCCCCAACGCTGAAGTCTCACATCGCCGTGCCACCAACCTCACGCCGGCCATTGACAACCTCACACTGCTGCCCCGGAAAGCCTCACTTGACGTCGCGAACCTCACAACGAACCTCACCTCACCTCGCCTCACCTCACCTCACACTCGCGACGCAAGATGTCGCCGTTGCCGAAGCACTCGACGACATTCACCCCTGGGCACACCAGCCCTTACTACAACACCACGTCGCCCTGCACAGCTGAGGATGCGGTAACGGCTAGCGTCGAGTCGTTCATCTTCACCATCCTCTGGCTCCTCCTCACACTCCTTGGTTTTACCATCGAGTACATCTGCTTGTGCGGCGTGGTCAACAGTAAGTGGGCCAAGTTTGCCCTCAAAATCTTGGCGTTTCTCGGTGCTGCCGCTACCGCGGTCACGGAGATTTATCTCCAGCACGGAAACTTCTGGTGTGCTCACGGGCAGGGCAGCACGTCGACAATCCTGGATGGATCCGGGAAGATCACCGATAAGGTCGTGAAGGCAGTGATAGCTGTCTTCATGGTTCTCTGGCAGTTCGACTGCGTGAAGTCCCTGTTGACCAAGCTTGGCGAGCTTGTGAAGCTGAGACTTCAGCGGTGCTGCGGACAGCCGGAACGGTCTTCATCCTCCTCGTCGTCTGGAATCCCGACACCGGCCGAGCGCTCGTCCTCAGAAGGATTCGAGTTGGCAGAGCTGGGAGATCGCAACGACTTGGACGATCCTCGCGTGTCAGAATCTCGGGCGGCTCTGCTTGGGCCACGCAACCGTCCGACTGAGCGTGGGACGGATCCATTCCACTAAATCCTCAGATGAGGTGGTCAAGTAGGGATGACCAATGGTCTCTATAGTCCGGGGCAGGCGGGGAACTAAAACTAATACCTGCTACTCAAGTCGGATGAGTCTAATGTCCTTGACAGTCCCGAGGAATGGCGGGGAACTAAAATAGATTTATCCAGGGTGGAGTACTGAAAGAGACTGAGACGTACATCCAGGTGCCTTTAGGCCCAGCCCAGCCGAGGCATCGGCTTTACAATGATATCCCTTCGGATGGGCGTGGTGAACCCAACCGTTGAGCTTTGCATGTTCGTACCCCTCGGCGATGGCAGCCCTGGTGCAAAGTAGGAACAGTGTCTCAGTCGCACCAAACATCACACGAGCGACAAGAAACAGCCCGAGACACAGCCAACACGAACACCGGTCTTGCGCGGACGCACAACGCCACTCTCCACATCACACTGTGGATTGCATTCGAAGGCAACGTTCACTTGGAGATTTGTGCATCCCCGACAACTTCATCACGTCGAGAGCTACGTCATTCAAGCCTCGATCGCAAGACCATCACCTTCAGCAATTGAGTTCACATCAACGAGCCTACGCTGCGACAACTATATCTAAAGCAACCGAGCTCACGTCGACGAGCGAAGGCTGCTACAGACAAATCTCCAGCAATCGAGCCACATCAACGAGCGAAAGCTCCGGAGGTCATAGATCTTCGCCCGCCGAAGATCATCGCCAAGCACACTGCCAAAAGCGACACTCCAAAAGCGACCGGACCAACATTCGAGACAGAGGCCAGATCGACGCTTTCCGCGATCCAAGCCAGCTTGTCGAGACACTGCATTGCGAAAGCGCAGTGCTAACATGCTCGCAAAGTTTCGACACATCGACAGGACACCTGCTCCTGGTTGGGGACACAACCGTCAAGATCGACTTGACGGCCTCCCGGGCCCCAAAGCCGATCTTGGCTTGTCGCTGATTCGACAGACTGTAGCCGGTCTCTCTCATGGCTTTATCGAATTACAGCAGCCTGAGGTCCCACACACGTCTGCGGATATGCGCACGCGATTCTACTTCCATCAAAGACGTTATCGTCACCTCGACCACGCGGTAATCACACTCAACTACCTCGATTTTGCATTGCTCACAAGCGATGTCGGTCTCGAAAACAGCTTCGGAGATCCGCAGCCATGGAGGCGCTGCGTCACCATTGACTCACGCTTTTTGACGACATGGCTGGGTCGCGGCACTGCAGTACTGACTCATCTTACTGTCATCCGTCCACTTATCGATAAATTGCAAGAGTGCAGACCACCCGAGCAGACCTTACTCTATGGATCACTTTCGCCACGCCGCTCGCATTCCCACGCATTCCACATCTACATGGATCGGCAGCAAGCCAGCATGGCGTGTCATCATGGATCATGCCGCGAGAGAGCACGGCCGGTCATGCCATCGCCATAACGCCTTGGCTGGTATATGTTGCTATGGAGGGGCATCACTGCACTGCAAAGCGACTCTGCAGCTGCATACCGTCCGGCACGAGCCCCGACACTGCACCTGCTCGAGCCCCCTGAGCTACTGCTGAAGACGGGTCTTGACCATTGTGAGGCTTGGTCATGACTATCGTCCGCTCAGTCGCCATCTCAGTACGCCACCAGCACGAAATGCATGCCTGAGAACATTTCGCCAGCCATCACATCGAGACAGGCGGAGATGAAGTTGATCATTGTGAGGTTTGATCAGCATATGCGTGAACCACCTACAAGGTTCGCCGATACATCAGTACGAAAGCTACGGCCGAAGGGCGTTGATCATTGTGAGGTGTGATCACCAAACGCGGCAAGTCATCAGTTGCACTCGGCACTGGACACAAAGTTTCACGACGTCCAGCAACAACAATCTTCTGATCATGCGAAATACGATCTAGAGGGATTCGTCATTGCAGCACGCTACAACTGTTCTTGGTCAACGAGACAATTCTGGCCGATCAATGTGAGGTTTGATCGGGCGCAAGCGGACTCCAGCCCTCATCCGTCGCCAAGCGCACAGAAGTTGGCGAGTCACAGCGAGGTTTGATGGGTCACAAGCGGACTCCCGTCCACGTCCGCCGTCCAGCATACAGAGAGTGGCGTGATCATTGTGAGGTTTGATCAACCACCAGGACCATTCTGTCAAATCGGCCGGGATCGAGCTATACACCGATCTCTGGTCTTATACCTCGTCTACGAGACGAAGAGCGGCCTGATCATTGTGAGGTTTGATCTGCCGCAAGACAAGTCCGACCAGCTTGGTGGAGCGTGGCAGCACATCCATACGACGTCCAGCACACAAAAGCGGTCCGATCATTACGAGAGTTAGTCTGACTGCGCAGCACTCCTGTCATGCTCCAAGGTCAGCACGCACTGCGCTGATGGAGATGGTGAGGAACTGGTGCAACACGCGGTTCCGCTCGCATAGACTGGTATTTTCTCATATATCGCCTTGGGAACGTTGGGTTTCTGCAATAGCCAAGACGAAAGCAGCGTTCAATGTACCAGCCGAAATGCAGATTCTGCCGAAGGAAGGATATTTCGCCGGCGGAATGGAGGAGTCAAGCAGCGTCGGCACCTGTCAGGCTCTGCTCGCCCGGTGACGCGAGCAGACCAAGCTCGCCATGGTAGCCAAAGCCGAGCGCTCATTGGCTGTCAGCCAGCAGCGCAAGAGGCTTCTGAAGTCAGCTGCCGGCGCTGAGCAGTCCAGCACATGGATATCTCGCTTAAGGCGGCCGAAACCCGGTGCCAATCAAGGTCACAACGTCCACTATACAACACTCTGACCATCCGGTGCCCTGCCACAAGCAGTGCATGAATGTCCGCAAATCTTGCACGAGTACGCCTCAGGAACTCTACACCTGATTCCGACCTGTACGGATCTCCGCACGACATGCCCACGAAGCCAGTTCAGATCAAGTCTGGCGTGAACGTTGCCTTCGAATGCAGTTCATGAATGAGGGCGATGCGAGAAATCCGACCAACGCATACGCGCTTCTCACTCCTGTGCGAGCTACACGGCAGGTAATCGTGGGTGGTCCTGCTGGGCTGCCCGCCTGAGGCTGTGGACAGGACCACGAAGCTTCCATTCTGGGCGTAAAGGACTGGACCCTTCCTGTTCGACAAGCAGGGTCCAATGCTGCTGGTCGACCCGGGACGAAGCGTGGACCGGTGGAGGAGAAGCTTAAAGCGTGCCGGCAGGACATGGTCCCTATGGTAGTTATCGGACAGGCCGAGCTTTACTGCGGCACCTTAGTTGCTGGATCAATGCTGTCTGCCAGCCACCTCGGTCCTGCGTCCAAAGCATTCTGACGACTTTGGCCAACAGCCTCGATCGCTCGCGCTCTACAGTGTACTTCCCGCCGTTTAAACTCACCGAGCAGAGTATGAGGGCCGCAAAGATTGCGAAATTGGGGAGCAATGCTTCGGGCAGGGCGGACTTGCTTACGGAGCGCGACGAGATCTTGGTGAGTCTACTGTGAATACTAAATTTGAAGTGAAACGCATCGGAGCCGGTAGCTGAGTTTGTCTAGGCTTTCGGCGGTATCTTTAACCTGACAAGAAAGTGAACGCTGGTACGGGATCACCCAGATGACACGCAGATGCGTTTGCGCTCTCGGCCTCATCGCCATTTGTGCGAACGTACTCCCGCAGAGAAGTCGAGCCTCGCTACGACCATGGTCGAACGAGTTCCTGCCATGAACATTCCCACTGGTCACAAATGTGCGCCCAGACGGCCAGACAGCAGCCATCACATCATCACTGCCCATAGCACATACGAAATTGTGTCAATTGTGGATGCCAATGGTCAGGGATCGTCCAGCACACACCCGTTCTCCACAAGTCTCGGTCGCCTTTCATCGTTGGAGCGCTTGCTCTTGCTTATCACTCGATGCTCAGGCTGACCTCATGGGCAAAGCAGCTCATTGGCGATTTCTGCAGTTCCATGTGCTGCACTTCACGACCTCTTTGGGCGTGACAGCCCCTGTAGGAAGCAAAATGCTCAAGAAGATTGGCACCTCTACCACAAAGGGCGCACATGCTTGGACACCGTGAAAGTGGTGCTCGAGCACAATGGGAAGCGTTACTTGACCACAATACACGCTTGGTCTTTGCACGCACGGCAAGTGACCATCACACGAGGCCACCGGCTGGTTCGCGTGCGACACATCACAGAGAGGTCGACAGCGCTTGAGCGAAGCCACCATGCTATGCCGTCGCCTGGCATGTTGCTCATCGGCAGCGGATCCTAATGCCGGACACTCGTAAGTGCCAACAGTCGCCCTCGGCGTCGCGGAACTATTGCTGACTCATTTGTGTATGGAATCCTCAGCATGAGATCTATGCACTGGGCCAAAATTTCCCTCCCTCAGTGACACAGCACCCGCCGTCAACCGCGTCTGCTACATCTGATGGTGTCACCCATGCCTCAAATGCTACATGCAGGTCTGGTATCGACCAAAGTGGCTGTCGTCGCTTCAAGGCCTACCACTGGCAGCTCCGCCTGCATGACAGCAGTCAACTGGCCGATCCTACGGTCGCGATGCCGGACGCACACATAGTACTCCATTTGGCGCAAGCTCGGGGAGTGGATGTGCTTTGGTCGTACGCCGACGAGCTTTTCGCAGACATGCTTACAATTGCTCGGAATCACCACGCCGACGACATCGCATCATGAATGAAGGCCTAAAAGCTTCATGGAGACCGCAATATATCTTTTTGCCGAGGCAACGACCTTCTGGATCTCACAGGCCGGTTCTGACGGTTTTCCATCCGCTCCACCGCCTCAGGGAGGCACACTTCGAATCTGTGCTTGTACGTGGCGTCTGTCCACAAGATCCAAGCTAACGGCTGCAGCGGCTAGATTTCATGAATGCTTGAGTAGGATCCTGTCTGGCGGATTTTATCAGCCACGCCTGCACTGATTCACAGACTGTGTGGATAACGCCGACCAAGCAATGAGTGCTCTTGAGGGAGGCGACAATGGCCCTTCTCCAGGGAAATGGTAAGCAGAAAGTACAACCTCCATCCAAAAAGTCCACAGCAAGCTAAGATTGTGCAGAAGCGATGTCCGCAGCGGGCGGTAGACTGGTAAATTCAGGTTGGCAAGTGTCAAATCCTGCCGCTCGACGAATAGACGACTGACATGTTCAGGACACGGCATCATTGGGTCGGCGAAGGTGTCGGATTGGGCTTATGAATGCCGTGCCGAGACCAAACGGGCTGCGAGTGTCTTCTTACGGTGCAAGGTATGGGACGCGACGATTGAGCAATTGAGGCTGAGAGCTGACGGAGCCTATCATCGACTTGGCGCAAACGGCGACGGAAGACGCTGCTCGAGTGGTGAGATGTAAAAGTTGGGAGTGTCATCTGGACACACAATGCTGTTCCGGCCAGAAAACAGAGCGGCGTGCGGAGTGGGGCTCAATAGAGATGCTAAGCCGGGAAGATCGTTCTGAGGAGGCGCGTTGTGAGACTCAGTCTGTTACGTCGGGGTGCGGTGCGTCGAGCTGGTGCTTGATGTTGTGGGGTTTGGGCGGAAAGAGACACAAGAAGCAGCGACAGCGAGCGTCAAGCGCTCATAATCTCGAGTCTGCGCTGTATGGCAATCCGATGTACAAACCTCAGCTGTGGCGCCTCTTCGTTTCCCTTGAAAGCGAATCGCAGGGCTTGGATTTGAAATACACGCCTTCAATAAAGACGTCGCTGCTAGTAAGTTTGTGGTTCGATCGCACTTTGTGAGTTGTGCCCTAATCTCAACAGCAAATGATATGCGGCAGGTTGCAACCTTGACTGAGCACATGTCCGTCAGATTGTGGTCTTGTAATCTACGCAAATGAGGTTCCTCTGGATGAGAAACGCACTACGACCTATCCGAGAGCCACAGATCAGATGCGGCTGACGAACTCCATGAACCCGTGTCCGCATTCTTTCGCCGCACATCATGATGCGTTCCGCCTACTTCCTGCATGTGATCTTCATGCTCTTCGCCTTCTCAGGAGGAGGATCCAACCAGCTGACGCAGGAACCAAGCCAGCGCTCCTCGTTGGCCTACGGTTTCAACGTCCATGTCAGCTGAGCTCTTGAGTCCGCGAGTCCCCATTATATACTTACATGCTCAGCGTCCGCCATTGACTCGCCATAGCAACCTTTCTCCAGCCATAATGATATGGTGCAGGCGCCATATTTCTCCGGATTACTCTCTGCTGGACGGTGCTTGGCCCACCCGTAGTCGAAACTTTTGAAAGCAATACCGTCGTCCCACGAATGGCACTTGCCATTGCCTTTGACGTGAGTGCGCTCGCCGATAGGCTGTCCGTTGCAGCTGTCCTCAGGGAAACGCAAAGCCTCAATGTTGAAGGTCTTGGCGGAGACTGCAGATACGAAGGAGAAGAGAACACCGGAGGGGAGAGTGACTGTGGTGAAGCGCATGGTGATTAACGATTGACGAGGTGGATTGCTGGGTTCAAGCAGAGCGGAGTAGTGAGTGGTGGCGGGATGGGGAGTGGATAAGAAAGGAGAGGAGCTGGATCATTTTGATATGCAAACTTGCAAGACGTGTGCTGAGCAAACGTGAGTGCGGTGCTACCTCCATTCGTGCTTAGTAGTATGTTGACCGCTGCCGCGTGGCGGCGTACATATCCTCAACCATCGCTCGAGACAAAGATTACCTGACGAACTGAGGCCGCGATGACCAGAACGAGTAGTCGTTGGAACCTTGCCCCAAGTTGGTAGCAAGTGGCGCTAGCAAATCATGCTGACCTTCCACGCTCGCAGAATAGGGCTGTAGGATGCTGTTGAGGATCAACATGCTCGCCGGTCTTGCACGTGTGACCACGGCTTATTCGAGATGAAGCTGGTCGTGCGCGCGATAAGCGGGATTCGCCATGGTCTCAAAAGGATAGAAACGCCGCATAATGCCGGAATGAGCCTGGTGGTGGCTCCGAGGTAAGGTAAGGTAGGCTAAGGGTTTGCTGGTTAGTCAGACACTTCTGCCTCAGGCATCAAGTGTCAAAGCGGCCTGTCCCGGAGATGAAATCTCCATCCCATCAGATTCAGGTCATCTAGTAGATCATCGAAACAAATCCATCGAAGTCATCGGTGGAATCCCAAGAGACTCATTGAACCGGGCTCCCGTCGTGACTCTCGACACAATGTGCATGACCGCTGGATACATGTAGTAGCGAAGATCACGATGGCGTATGCAGCTGCCTTGGATTGGCTTCGCCTCCCTCCTGCCATGCGGACCTTGGCGTACAGATATGGAAGGCCTCAGATCAGTGGGTCAGGCTCTCGTTGGCGCTCGCGATTGCCACAAGATGCTCGTCCATACGCGACGGTGGAAAATGCAGACTCTAATCGCATGTGGGCGGAGCGTGTGGATCCGCGGCAACAGTCCATGGCGAAAACAGGATCGTCGAATTCGGAGCATCCGCAATCAGAAACGAAGACCGATGCAGAAAAGAGGAAAAAAGAGCTGCTCGAAGAATTGAGGGCAATTCGGCCACGTTTGAAATTGACCAAAGGCCAGGAGAAGTCACTGGACAGCAATATCAGCCAAGCTGCGGCGGCCAGAAATCCCGTGTTCAGTCTGAAGAAGGTGCTTAGTTCTGTTCTTAGCAATTCAAGGCCGAGAATAAAGGCAACAGGAAGTACTGGAGGAGACCCGTCAGCTCAGCATGCCCCCGATCTTGCGGTCATTCGGCAGACCATGTCTCTGCCGGCACCTCACGAATATGGCTTTCCGCGGGTATCGCGGCTTATCGAGGCGGGTGATTTCGAGCACGCGACACGCAGCCTGTGCGCAAGTACTGGCCGCGTGCTCCAGGCAGAAGTAAGCCATCAAACTATCGACTCTGGCTGGCTCTGCCGCTTGCAGCTCAAAATCTCTGGCGTGATCGATGAGACCGTATACGGGAGTGGTATTAGCAAGGGCAGTGCTCAGCAGGCGGCATGGCTTCATAGCATTGCCAAGATCCACTCACGTGGAGTCTTCGGCGTGCTGCTCGAACCAAGACCGGGCCACGTGGCTAACAAAGATCGAGAATTGAAGACATTGCAATCCTGGAAGGAAAGCTTGACCGCACCGACCCAAGAACAGTATCCTGGCGCCCCGGCCGCACTTTTCGACCCTCTTACAACACATAGTGGCTTCGTCACGCTATACCAGCGACTTGGCCTCCCACTCAGGGCCGAAATCAATTATCGGTCGAAATCAATGAACGGCAGTACTCTACATCATACAACTGTCAAGCTTCAGTCACCCGACAGCGACGAAATTCTTGGCAACGGGCATGGCGAAGACTGGAGCAAACGGATGTCCAAGCAGGCGGCTTGGTTCAGTGCATTATGCAATTTGCACGAAAACGGGACCCTGAAAGATCTCCTTGACAACGCCACCAGCATCGTACCCACGGTCCTGGACAAAGCAACTTTGCAAGGGGAGGGAGATGCCAAGACAGAAATCTACAACTTTGCTGCTAGCCTCGGGCAGGTACCACTGTTTGAGATTTCGAAACCGGTGCCGCGCACATTCCGAGAGAGGAAGAGCAAGGCATTCGCGTCCCTTGTGCAGGTTACCATTAGTCTGCCTGAGAGCGGCATTAAGGTTACTGAGCTTGGCCGAAACCTGCGCGAGGCCGAGGTCGCTGCCGCTGTAAGCTTCAAGCGTGCTGCCGAGAATGTCATGGATGGCGATCACGGCGCTGGCGGCACACTCGAAGCACCGTCCGGCTTTCGACTGCTCAACACTGACACGGCAAAGCAATTTTTCGAAGTCATGCGAGAGGGTGAACGGAGATTCAATATTGAGGTCGAGTTTGAAACGATGGATCGCGATGGCAAAACGTATCATCGTGCTCAGTTGAACATTAACAATGCGCCTCAAGGTCCAGAGGTCGCGATGAGTACCAAGAAGCAAGCAGAGGAGCTTGCTTACCTGGTCGCAGCTGTCGGGATATCCAAGGCGCGGCCTGATACACTTGAAGAATTCGAGCGGCGGCTCAAGGAAGGCAAGGGTCAAATCCTAAAGCCACCGCCACCCATTGATCTGCGCATGGATCCAGAGACACTATACATGATGAGAACAGCACTTATTGATGCTCGAGCAGTCGGCTTGCCTGACGATCGTGAGATTCTACCCGCTGCAAGAGATATAAGGTCGGATCTTTTGAGGCGCCAAAGGAGGCCATTGTTGCCAGAGGACGCCAAAATCCGCAGTGAGATGCTTGCTGAGCACCAGAAGAGATTGGAAAACGATCCTGAGCTGGAGCAGCTTAGGACGAAGAGATCTGCACTACCAATGAGCGGATACCGAGACCAGGTATTAGCTATGGTGTCGAATCACATTTATAGTATCGTGGTCGGTGCCACCGGCAGCGGCAAAACGACACAAGTGCCGCAAATCCTGCTCGAGGATTTCATTGCCCAGGGCAAAGGAGGCCTTTGCAACATCGTTTGTACCCAGCCAAGGCGCATCGCCGCGACTTCGGTGGCAGCCAGAGTGGCGGCGGAGCGAGCCGAGTCTTTGCAGCAGACCGTCGGATATCATGTGCGATTTGACGCCAGGAATCCTCCAAACGGAGGCGGCATTACATACTGCACCACTGGTATCCTGCTTGAACAGCTCAAGCACGATCCAGGTGGTGTGCTAGACACGCTCTCTTACATAGTCATCGACGAGGTCCACGAGCGGGATATCAACATCGATTTCCTCATGGTTGTGCTCAAAAAGGCGCTCGCACAACGCGAAGCGAATGGACAATCTGTGCCGAAGGTAGTGCTGATGTCTGCTACACTCGACACAGAATTATTTGCCAACTACTTCAAACAAGACGATGGCGCCGGCCGGGTGCTTCCCGCCCCTTCACTAAGCGTGCCGGGACGGACATATCCTGTGAAGGAGAAGTTTCTTGGTCAGCTCATGGATGAATTGAAGAGCTACGGTCCAGCATTGCGCAGCTTTCTGGCTGAGGATCGAGTGTCTGAGAAATACCTACAACGAGAGCTGGCGTTCGAGGCTGTTGGCGAGGGTGAGTCCGCGATCGACTGGAAGCGGGAGAGACAGACGTTATTCGATGAAGATGAAGATGGCAGCGCAGCTCAGGCCAAGGAAGATGCATGGGTGCCAACGGCCTTGGTAGCTTCCACAATTGCGCACATTGCTCGTACTGGAGAAGAAGGGGCCATACTGGCATTCTTGCCTGGCTTGGAGGAGATCACGAGGACGCAGAGACACCTCCTCGACTTCCGCATATTCGGCGTGAATTTCTCAGACCAGACCAAGTTTAAGGTCTGTCTGCTACACTCGTCTGTGGCAAAGGAAGACCAAGACGATATATTCCGGCCGACTCCGCCAGGCTGCCGCAAAATCATCCTTTCGACCAACATTGCCGAGACAAGTGTAACCGTAACAGATGTAAAGCACGTGGTGGACACTGGCAAGCTACGTGAGACACGGTACGACCAAGTCACACGCATTTCGGGTCTGCAGTGTGTCTGGGAAAGCCGTTCAAATGCAAAGCAGAGAGCCGGACGGGCTGGTCGAGTATCAGAAGGCAACTACTATGCGCTTTACTCTGAAGAGAGGTACAATAGCATGAAAGCGGTTGGATTGCCTGAGCTGCTGCGCTCCGACCTTCAAGAAACGTGTCTGGCAGTACGCCAGCAGTTTCCCGAGGACGCTGTCGAAGACTTCCTCTCGCAAGCGATCGAGCCACCTGCGCCTCGCGCTGTGCAAGCGGCAATCTCGGAGCTGAAGTCCATAGAGGCGTTCACTCAGGATGAAAGGCTGACCGCGCTCGGACGCGTGTTGGCGAAGCTGCCCGTCCATCCCTCGCTGGGTAAGATGGTCGTCATTGGCATCGTCTTCCGCTGCTTGAGCCCGATACTCCTTCTGAGCGCCGCTGCAAACGAGCGGTCCCTCTTTGTCACTGGCGTCGGCCGAGAAGCCAAACAAATGGCCAGTCACTCCAAGCGCGAATACGCTGACGGGGAACCCAGCGACCACATTGCAATGCTCGCGGGTTTTCGAGACATTGCTGAGACTCTGGACCGTTACGGTCTCCATAGAGCTTACGCTCGAGCTCGCGAAAACCACATTCACTTTGGCGCCTTTAAAAACGTTCAATCCGCCGCGCGCCAGATCGCGCAGACTCTGACAGATCATGGTCTTCTGGAAGCCGACACCTTTTCGGGGCAAAGGTCGTCCGGCTTTTTCGGTCCCGATGCGGTCAATCAAAACTCAGGCAACACGGCTCTGATCAAGTGTTTATGGCTCTCCGGCGTATACCCGAACCTGGCTGCGAAGCGTTACCAGGCTGGCATGTTGTGGCGGACCCCAAGCGAAAACTCTGCCATGATCCACCCATCGTCTATCAATGACGATGCCAAGAAGAAAGACAGAGAGACCAAGCTGGACACAGGTACATTGATGACGTTCAGCACTCTCTCACGCTCGACTGATGGCCAATCACTGTACATGCGTGATACCACGGTCATGCATCCTCTCTTCGCAGCATTATTTGGTGGCAGGCTCGAAAAGACCGACACAAACGCACTCCGAATGGATGGATGGCTCCAATTCTACGTCAAAGCATCGGACCGCAATTTTGCTACCAAACTGATCCTGGAGACAAGAAAGGCGCTGGATAGGGCGCTCAATGCTGCATTCCAGGCTCTGGCCGATGTCCAGCCAGGGCAAAGGACGTTTTTGGAGAAGGACCCGGTGATCGACGTGTTCACGAATCGCCTCGTTGAAGTCCTGGATCGTGCGACCGGCGCGGCGACCGATCATCTTTGGGGCGATGACGCGCAGAGACGGGCGTTGACTGCATTCGGGAGAGCGGCCGATGGTCGCAGACAAAGATCGTTTGGGATGTCCGAATAGAGGGACAGGGGATTGGTATAACGTGCCCTGCATGGGAGTATCTCGGACGGAATAGCCATAGATTGTACAATAGATATACCGACTCTGCTCTCCACGGTGCGATTGGTGAGAGTGTTCCGCCGGGCGGCCCTGCTGCATCAGCCAGCTTTGTATCCCTTTAATCGATCCACCATGTTGATGGCCCCCTCGACGTCGCCCTTGTTGTACAGGAAAAGCCCCTGCAAAGCGGCCGTGCTCACATGGTCCTCCAGGCCCAGCTCCGCCGCCCGCCTCAGGAATCGCTGCTTCCCTTGACCCGTGGGATCCTGCTCCGCGTAGAAGCGATCCCAAAGCTTGCCCATCTGCCACGCTGTCGCGTTGCCCAGATGCACCGTCATGTCGACCCGTCCAGGTCGGATCAGGGCGTCGTCCAGGCGGTCGATGTGGTTGGTCGTCATGAAGATGATGCGCTCCTCTGCGCTCGCCACGCCGTCCAAGGCGTTGAGCAGGCCCGAGTAGGTGACGTTCGCACCGCTGTACCCCTCGTTGTCGGTCTGGCGGCGGTTGCTGAAGGCCGCGTCGGCGTCTTCCAGCACGACCAAGGTGCGGGGCGGGACCTCGAGCAGGAGCGAGTTCAGCAGGTCGTCGTGGAGGCCCCGCTGGCTGAGCGATAGCATGGCGATGTTGAAGTCGAGTTCGCCGGCCAGGGCTTGCACGAAGGAGGTCTTGCCGGTGCCGGGCGGGCCGTGGAGCAAGTAGCCGCGGCGGTAGGGGATCCCGCGGTCCAGGTACCACACCCGCGCGTCGAGGAACTCCTTGACGTCGTCCAGGATCCGGGGTGAGAGACCTTCCTCGAGCACCACGGAGTCGAGGGGTCTCCGTCGCTTGGGTCGACCCGACTGCTGCCAGCGCATGTTCTGGTTGGTGTAGACCGTGGTCTTGCCTTCCTGCCGCTGGGTGGCCATGGCGTGCGCTTCCTGGAACAGGTCCTCGAAGATGTGGCGGTGGTGGTACAGGGTCGTCAGTTTGACCGTCTCGAACGGTCGGCCGTTGGCGTCGAAGCTCTTCCCCAGCCTTTCGCGGTGGACGGCGATGAATGCGTTGCGGTAGCGCAGGAGATGTCGGCCGTGGCCGGGCACCAGGGAGAAGGCCGTCTGCTCGGATCCGCTGGCTGTCTTGGACGTCGACGTCTGGATCTGCAGGTGATGCAGCCCCGGCGTGAACCGTCGGATCACCGAGTCCAGGATGCCTGCTCGCTTTGGTGGGGGATCATGTGAAAGCTGACTCTGATAGTGCCGTGTCATCCAGTTGAGCACCCATTCGTAGGAGTCGTCATGCCTGGTGATCTCCAGATCGACTAGCATGCGCTGACGGAGCAGCGCGCCAGTCTTGCGCAAGCCCGATGATCCATATCGTAGGGCTGCTCCCAGGCCAGCCAGGCCGAAGCCGGCAGTGAAGAAGGGATTGTCCAGCAATTGCTTGACGACGCTTGCATCTCCCGGGGTCGATGCGAGTTGGCGGAGAGCCTCAGTCCGGGGATCGGAGGGCGTGGGCGGTGTGGCTACGTGCGAGTTGGGCGGAGGGGGCGCATGATTGGCCTCGTCCATGTAGCACCTTGATGATGATGATGATGATGATTAAAAAGGGAACAGGAATCATTGAATAACTTGCTCGAAGCGTGAGAGTCTTCGCTCGGGATTGGGATAAGCTTTACCAAGCCGCGGCCCGTACCGCGGGAGCTCCGGGCCGCGCGGATCGTCACGTCCGGCCACTACTGCATGCATCCCTCAGGTTTCGACGAGTCGGACTTTCTGTATCTGGAACAATAATGTTGAGGTGCGCGTTTGTTCTCTCTCTCTCTCTCTCTCTCTCTCTCTTTCTCTCTCTCCCTCTCCCTCTCTTCCCCCCGCATCTTCTCATCATGGCCGGCGCCGATCAGGTGACCGTCGATAAGTCGTACTTTGACGCTCTGTTGAGAAGGTGAGGGTTGACGATGGTCTGGACCGGGAACACCGCTGACGCTTCATCCTTCTTCCTAGGGCTAATTTCGTGCGTCAAAACCTACAGTACTACGACTAGTAGTAGTACACGACCAATCCTGGACCACCGCGTTAACTAACCATTGATGATGTGATTGATCAGCACACATCTGCTCAGACACCCCCCCGAATCGATCCCACCAATGTCTACATCCCGAGAACTGAATATGAGAGTCTCGTCCGTCAACTTGCCTTCCCACTTCCCCCTTCTACTGCAGTGCATCACCCTGACGATATGAACAGCTCCGGACCAGTCGAGAGTTCGAGGCCCTCAAGAGCGCCCTGTTCCGCGGCGGTGTCACTCCAGGGACGCTTGACCTTCTGATCTCCGGCACGAGCGACTCGGAGGTCCAACGCACAGATTCGGCAACACCCCATGCCTGGGCCGACGACTTCGAAGACAAGTACTCTCCTGAAGACAAACGAAATGTTGCATCACAGTACCCTGAGATGCCATGGCGACAGAACGACGCCAGCTTCAATCTAGCCCCTGGCAGTGGACCGCTTCGCAATGGCCAACACGACGCGCGACAAACAATCGCGGGAGCACAGTTGAGCGTTCCTGGTTTCAGTCGTCAGGTCAGCTTTGGGGCGACTCTATCTTCAGTACCTGACGAGGGCGCATTTGGCGACGCGGAGAGTTTCGATGACGTGGGCAATCACGGCAATGTGACCCATCAGGGTCAGCCCGCCCATGAGCAGCGTACATTGTATCTCTCTGGCTTCTCTGAACGCTCAACTTTTCGAGATCTGATATCTGTGATCAAAGGTGGCAAGCTTCTCAGCGTCAGCTTGCGGCCTGAGAGAACCGCCACTGTGACGTTTCTGGACGCCCATGCTGCCAGCAGCTTCTTGGCCTGGACCAAGCGGCACGACATCTATCTGCACTCCAAAAGGGTGAGCCTCCAGCGAGCGTGTGGTGAAGGAGAAGCTCTGTTGACATATACGCAGATTGAGGTCAGATGGGCAGATCGTCAGTACAGGCTCAACAGTCACATCCTCAACAAGGTCAACAACGGAGCCACCCGCAACATACTCGTTCATGACGCGCTGAGCCGTGGCTTGACAGAAGCGCAAATCCGCGAGGACATGGAGCACATTCACAACCTAGTCATTATCGACGTCGTCTTCCGGAACGGCGATGCCTACATCGCGACGAGTGCGGTCCACAATGCGCTCTTCGCGCGGACATGCATGATGAGTCGCACGAGGTACAAAGGCTGCAAGATTGAGTTCTTCCGCGACGAGTGCGATAGCCCGTTGCCTGCAGACACGGCCAGCAACAAGGCTCCAGTCCCACGGCCGGGCACGACCAAAGCCCACGTCGCGAACCGCTTCGATCTGCTGAACATCGATGGCAGTGACGAGGAGAGCGACGAGGAGAACAGATTGCCCGTCAATGGAGGTAGCGATGATGAGAGCAGTACCCTGGACCTAGGTCCTCGTAACACCGGTGTCAGCCTCCATTTCTTGGATGCGGACGATGTGTGATTCGTCGGCCTTGTTTTTCACTCCGGATTCTCGCATTCAGCGCTCGGAGGTGTAGTAGGCATCTCGAGCGGTGAGCATGGAGTTTCTTTGCTACAGCTTTCGACAGGCACCGGGTCGTACACCGGTGCATCCTCTTTGACCCAAGGGCGAGTGACCAGCGTGTATTCCGCATGCTTATCAGTCTATTGAAGCGTTGATGCGGGTCTTTGGTGCAGATGGATTTTTCAGTACAGAGATACCCATTAGCGTAGCGAACACTGATCAGTATTTCGGCGGTGTAAAGATAGTTTTCGGAATTTGTCGTGGACGAGGCCTGCCTCTCTCACCAAGGGTTGACCGCTTCACTGAACTCCTGGCGCTCGCTTCCGCGCTCCACGACATGATATCAGCATCAGTCTGAGCCAATCAGCCGCCTCGTCTCAATCGAATCTGCAGCTGCAGCTGCACATATATGCAATGCTTCATTCCAGACTGTGGGAGGTGTCCAGCACTTCCATCGGTCAACCCATCGATCAACCGGCCTGGACGAGCATTTGGCATCATCACGCTGTCGACGCATGTTCAGCCGCTGACTTGAGCAGTTGTCGGTGTCGTTGACCATTCCATCGTGTCGTTAGTCCGTCAGTCGATATCGACGAGTCGAGCGATTCATTGACTGGTGGGATCATCGAGATTCACCAGGACGTCATCGTGGGTCTCGACATCTTTGCACATTCGCTGAGGAATCAGATTGCTAGCCTGGTGAGCTCCCAGGTGTGAGTGATGCAACAGTGAGAGTGAGTGTCTGAGGTAGTCCCCTCATCTACGTTGACTTCGACATATCCTCCCACAACACCACTCTAGACCTCCGTCGAACTGACCAAACCAGGCACTGATCATAGGTACACCCGGTATCAGTACGCACGTGCAAGTAGTCAGAATGGACGGAAGTGATTCAAGAAAGATGTTCAGTGTAGAGGGGGTATGGTGATCTGCATAACCGGCGGCGGTACCGGTAAGTAAGCACACATCCTACTATCAACTCATCCGACAGTTCCTCTGACATGCCCTCTCCAGGCATTGGCAAGATGATGACGGAAGCATTCGCGACCCACGGCGCAGCAAAAAGTACACACCCCCGCCGACAGCAGCTTCACGATCCGAGCTGACGGCAACAGGTCTACATCGTCGGCCGCCGCAAGGAGAAGCTCGAAGAGACCGCGAAGCTATCTCCAGACGTCATCGTCCCCGTCGTGGGCGACGTGACGTCCAAAGACTCCCTCCTCGACATCGCCACCCAGAACAAACACGACGCCGGCGTCGTCAACCTCCTCTGCGTCAACTCCGGCACCATGCCCCCCTCGATCGGCCTCAACGCCCACGAAGTCCCCCTGCCAGAATTCCGACAGAAAGCCCTCGAGCAGACGCCCGAAGACTGGACCCAAGCCTTCGCCACCAACGCCTCGGCCATCTTCTTCACCTCCATGGCCTTCCTCGACCTCCTGGATGCCGGCAACAGCCGGGGCAACGCGGCCGGACGCCCGAGCCAGATCCTCGTCACCAGCGCCATCGCCAGCTTCCTCCGCAACCCCGCGACCCTGGGCGTCTACGGCGCCAGCAAAGCCGCCGCCACCCATCTCGTCAAGCACATGTCGTCCACCCTGGTGCCCTACTCGATCCGCGTCAATGCCTTGGCGCCGGGTCTGTTCCCCAGCGAGCTGGCCGGACCCCTGATCGAGAAGGCGGTGGCGGAGGGCAGGAAGCCCGGAGGAGGAGGGCGCGCTGTCGAAGCGGAATATCCCGGCTGAGAGGTTAGGCTGCTATCGGGATATGGCGGGGACGGTCTTGTATCTCGCGTCGGCGGCGGGCGCGTATGTGAATGGGAATGTGCAGGTCGTGGATGGGGGACGGCTCTGCAATTTGCCGGCTACGCATTGAGGACGAAGGACGTCGAGAGTTGTACAGTGGTTGGAGAGTGTTGGATCGATTCATCCAGTCGTCCAGTGGATCGGATTGGATCTGAGTCGTTGATCCATCCACGTCCATGCTGGCCATGAACATGCATACTGGCGGACGAGGTTCAAGGCATTGAGCCATGGCGGTGCAGCCTTAGGGTCATAAATAGACATTTCTGACGATTTCTGCGATCTCCAGGCTGTGCCAGATGAAGCAATTATGGCTGTTACACCTTCATATGTAATACCATAATATCGAGATTTCAGAGGATATGGATAGATGGTCATGGATCGAAGCTACGGCGGTTGATGGTGGGTGTGATCTAAGAGTAGCTAGACGTAAGATGGCATAATAGTAATATCTCCGAATCCAACATAGCGGTTCATGAGTTCATCGTTGTTAAATCATACAACCTTCCTCCCCCCCAACAAATCCGACTACCTATACTCCCCCTTCAACACCCACCTCCCCCTCCTATGCCCGCCACCCCTCTCCAGCACAGCAAGAACCCTCAACATCTCCCGAAACTCCGCCGTCCGCTCCTCCGTCCCACAGAACCGATTGAAGTGATCGATCAGCATCTGCGTCGCACAGCTACCCCCCTGCGCACGCAAGAAATCTCGAATCAAGATCAGGAAATCTTTGCCCTTGGGCTGCTCTTCGCGACGGGATTGGTGGCGGGCGTTGTGGCGGGCTGCGGGGGAGTATGATGAGGATGAGGAGGGGGTGGCGATGCCGGCGTTGCGGGCTTGGAGGTTGGCGAGCACGGAAGCAGAGGAGGGACCGCTGCCGCCTCGTCCGCCGCGGGAGGCGCCGAGACCGCCTCGAGAGGTGCTGAGGGCTCCACGGCGTGGGGGAGAGGCGTCTGGACGGCCGGAGGTGCCCACTTGGCCGGTCCAGGTGGGTATGCCGGCGGGGACAGTCCGCGCGATTTCGCCGGCGCGCTGGAGTTCCCTCGCAGCCTGCTGGGCGACCTTGCGGGCTTCACGGGCGATGATTTCCGGATCTGCGCGGACGACTTTCTTGCCGTTGATGATAGCGTCGTGTTCGAGGGCGGACTGTACGCCGGTGCGTGCGAAGATGGAGGAGAGGACGCGGTCGTCCTTGCCGCCGCCCTCGGCAGTATTGGCTGAGTCTTCGTCTGGGTTGCCGCGCCAGTCTTCTTGCCTCGAGATGCCGGCGACGTCGTTCATAGCCGCACGATCCGCTTCCTTTTCTTTCTGAGCTGCGTCGTTGGGTGGGGTCGGCAGACCACTCTCGTCACCATTTTGATCCGCGCTCTTCAGCTGGACTTCCGTACCCTTGAAGATGCTCCCAGTCTCCGTCTCGCCGTCTTTACCTTCTCCAAGCGTGAACAGATCCTGCAGGTCTCGCAGCTGGAAGGTCTGTCTTTGCTTTGGGTCCTTCAAGATCTTGTTGGTTAAGAACTGCTTGAAGATCTGACGATGATAGATCTTCTCTTCGATGGTGCCCGCAGTCATGAGACGGTAGATCTCCACCTCCCTCTTCTGACCCAGACGCCATGCACGCTCTCGTGCTTGGACATCGGTCGATGGATTCCAGTCGGGGTCGTAAATAATGACTCGATCGGCTCCGGTCAAATTCACACCGAGGCCGCCGACTTTCGTGGTAAGGAGAAAGACATGCAGGTTTGGGTCTTTATTGAACTCGTCAACCAAGTCCTGTCGGTCTTTGATAGAGGTATTGCCGTCCATACGCCTGTAGTTGAAGCCTGGCAGATTCTGAACGAATGACTCGAGAATATCAAGCATAATCCTGTGCTGGGCAAATAGCAGCGTCTTGTGCCCATTCCGTCTCCAGATCTCCAGCAGTGCCTTGACGACTTGCATCTTCCCCGACTTCGTGCCGACGCCATAATGATAACCAGGCTTCTTCGACAACGTCTTGTGTTCGACCAGATCTGGATGATTGCATATCTTGCGCAGAATGTCGATGCCAAAGAGTGCTTGACGCTTGCCTGCTAGAATCGACTTCATGTCTTCGGACGCCAAGAACCACTCATACGCCTCCCGCTGCAGCTTGGTGAGCTTGCAGAACAAGACTCGCTCACTCTTCTTTGGCAAGTCGGCCGCCACATCGACTTTGAAGCGCTGGAGCAAGTAGGGCGAGATGGTCTCTTTCAGCGTCTCGGCGCACTTCATGGCAGTCTCGACCTGCAGATTCGAGGCATTTGCGTATCCGCCTTGTTTGATCGGAATCTCAAACTGCGTCCTGAAGGTCACCAGTGTACCGAGACGCATCGGAAATACAAAGTCGAAGAGCGACCACAGCTCTGTCAGGTTGTTCTGCATCGGCGTCCCGGACAAAATCACTCGATTATGCGTGCGTATTTCCTTGCAGTAGATGGTGATGGAAGTGTTCGGATTGCGGATCTTATGGCCCTCGTCGAGCACTGCATACTCCCAGTCAATCGGGATCAACAGCTCAGCATAGGTTTGCAATCCAGAGTAAGTCGTCACCAGCACATGCCCATCACGCAAGACCTTGTCGACGACTCGCTTGGCAGCCTTGTGACCTTTGGTCTGCGTGTTGCTGCGACGAGAGTAGTCCTCCTCTAAATCGTCTTCGTAACGGGCTTCGCGCTTGACATCGAGCATGCCGCTCCCGGAAGTGTGCAAGATGGAGACTCGTAGTGGCGGCCACCACCGATGAAACTCGTTGACCCACTGCTTCATCACCGTCGCGGGGCACACGACAATGATCGGCTTGGTCAGCTTGTCAGAGTAGTGCAAGCCTGCCAAGAAGGAGATGATCTGGATCGTCTTGCCCAGACCCATCTCGTCGCCGATGATGCCACCGACTTGTTGCGAATACAGCTCCCACAGCCACTGCACGCCAGTCTTCTGGTAGTCAAAGAGCGAAGGGTAGATGTCTCCAGGCATGCGAAAACCTCCTTGGAATACGGCATCCGTACGTGTCGGGTGAGGCATGTTCCATTCCGGCTTGCCTTCCGAGACCTCATCCAGATCAAGCGCATCTTCTTCCTCAGGCTTCGAGACCAGATCTTGAGAAGGTGGCTCCTCATGTGAAGAGCCCTGACGGTCTTTGACCTTCTGTCGTGCCGCGCGTCGTCTGCGGACCCAACTCTGCAAGCGGTCTTGATAGAACTTCTCATCACCGTCATCGATGCCCGCCAAGTCTTCGGCTGCCGCTGCTTCGTCGACCGCGGCAGCCTTTCTGCTCTTGCCTTTCCTGCGCTTGATACCGGGGGTGGTGGCCAGCGGAAAGTCGCCCTCGGCGTCCTCGTCGTCGGGCTCACGATCATCGGCGGATTCGCCAATCGCAGCCAAGCCGGGCTCATCCACGGGCGGCACATAGGCGTCCGAGTCGTCTGCTGGCGAACTGGGCTCTTCTGACACGGCGCGTGCCTGACGCCTGCTCTGCAATCGTCTCCGCTTGGCTGGCCTCTCCGACGCATACTCCTCTTCTTGCAACTTTCGTGCCAAGGCCTCGTCATCGTCCGTGGCTCCGGCCGGCGTGGTCGTGCCACTCACGTGGTCCTGTTCAAACCCGGGCGCCCGCAGGTCCCGATGCGATTGTGGGTGTCCTTGCTCTTCGACTTCAGGCTCGGGCTGCTCCGCCTCCGTCTCGCCTTCCTCTTCCGCATCCAGCAAGACATCTCCCAGACTCGACGACGCCTTGAGCAGCTGGCGGCCCATCTTGGAAAAGGGCGTGATCTTGCCCGTTCGGATGAGAAAGTCTCGCTGACTCTCTCCGGGTAGTCTCTTGTTGGCACCAGCCTCGTCCAACAGCGTCTCGCCATTGTGTGCAGCGGCCCCGTGCCTCTCGTCCATGCGCTTCTGGATCTGCAGCAAGTCGTGGTCGAGGGTGGCGATCTTGCTCTTGTGCTCGGCGATCTCCTCGCGCAGCTTGGTCTTGGTGGCATGGTTGCCGAACTGATCGAGCTTCCTCTCGGCGGCGCGGATCTGGCCCAGCAACAAGTCCCTCGTCTTCTGCGTCTTCTCCCGCCGCTTCTGGTCGCGCGCGTCTGCCTGTTCGGTCAAGGCGGCCTCGGCCTGTCGTCCGATGTCGCGCTCGAGGTCGTCCTGGTCGCGCGTGCCGGCGGCGAGTTCGGCGAGGACGGCCGCCTCGTCTTGGTCGGCTGTCGTGTCTCGGTCGAGGATCGAGATGACGTCTTGTTCGTCGTGCGCATTATGGAGTGTCTTGTTCGGGGCGATGTCGTGCCGTTGCATAGTGTCCTGTTGTGTAGTGTCCTCCTGCATAATGTCCTGTTGCATAGTGTCCTTTTGCATAGTGTCCTCTTGCTTAGTGTCCTCTTGCATAGCGCGATCGGAGGACACGGTGGAGGTGTGAGGTGGAGGTTGAGGAGGAGGAGGAGGAGGAGTGAGGTTGAGAGTGGAGGTCAAGGAAAAGTGCGAGGTACTACCCGTGAGTGGTGGCGGTCATGGCAGGCGGCGGTCGAGGATGGAGCGCGGCCGGGTCTTTGTTGAGACGAGCGAGGGTGATGCTGCGAGTCTTTCCATTCACGCGTGCATAATAATCATAATAAGCTGGTGATGCCTACAAAGTCCCTATGACGCCACGCGAATGCACGTGCAGGAGCTAGTAATAGCGGGCCGAGGCTGCATACCGTGCCTTCCCTCTGGGGGTCGTGAACAACCACCACCATCACATCGGCATCGCCAAGACTCCCGTCACGCCGAACCACGGCAACATGACATAGCAGCCCCCACCTCCTCGACATCTCCGCCCCCCCCCCTCCCCCGCCCCACCCCCATCATGGCCTCCATCCCTCCGACACCGAGCCGGCAGCAGTCGCAGCGCCGACCCTCGCCCGACCACACCCTCCCCGCTCCGCCCTCGTCGACGGTGACTCGGTCCGCGACGTTGGAGCACCCGCAGACGCTGTTTGTGAAAGACTCGCCGCAGGAAGAGCAGCCACAAGCCGAGGACATGACCACACCACCGCCACCATCACCACCACCGCCCGTCAGCGCGGACGAGGACCCGAACGTCAAGAAATGCTGGATCTGCTTCTCCGACTCGACCGAGGACACGCCCGACAGCGCCCCTTGGAGAGACCCGTGTCCCTGTGCACTCGTCGCCCATGAAGTGCGTGATGCATCGGCATAGTTCCTGCATAAAATGCTAATGCTAACTTTTTATGCTTCTGACCAGGACTGCTTGCTCGACTGGATCGCCGACATGGAGAGCCCTAAGAACGCCCGCCACCGCGCTGCCGCTCGCACCAAGATCGAGTGCCCGCAGTGCAAGTCCGAGATCAAGCTAGCCCGCCCCCGCAACGTCGTCGTCGACGCCTACCGCGAGCTGGAACGCATCGGCCTCAGATCCATCACCCCCGCCGCCTTGCTCGTCGTCGGCGCCACCCTCTGGACCAGCAGTCTGCAGTGGGGCATCCACTCCATCTACGCCGTCTTCGGCCATGAGGACGGAGCCAGGATCCTCCATCCGCTGCTGCTCAACGCCATCCGTCCGCCCCTCGAGGTGTTCGTCGGCAAGCCGCAAGAGGCGCTGGACCGACTCGTCGGCCTCGTCATGGATCATCTCGTGCACTGGAGACTATACCTTGGTCTGCCGCTCCTCACTCCTATCCTGATCTTGTCAAGAACGAAGTTCGCAAACTCCGTCCTCCCCGTCTTGCCCATCCTGTTCTTCGCCACGCAAGCGCACTCGCCAAATGCAAGCAGGCTGGGCTTTAAGCACTGGCCACCGTCCGCATCTCTCTGCTTCGCCGTGTTACCATACATCCGCACAATGTACAACACTTACTACGAGGAAGTCTGGGCGGCCAAGGAAAAACGATGGCTCAAACAGATTCAGCCACGCCAAGGAAGCTCCGCCAACGAGGGCGAAGACCAGCACGAGGACGGCGTCGACGCAGCCTTAGATGAGATCCTCGAGGACGGCATCGAGGACGAAGAGGGCGACAACATGTTCGAGCTCCGCATCGAGGGTGGCATTTGGGACAACGTCGACGAAGACGAAGACCCCGGCCAACCCCAGCCCGACGCACAAGCCAACCGGGTCGCGCCACCACTCCAACAACCCCCTCTCGCCGACGGAGATGCGCAAGCAGAGCCACCCCCGAACATACCAGATGACCGCCCAGAACCACCCGCCCCACAAGCCCAACCCCAACCGCAAATCCCGCAACGCCCTCGACGACAACCAAACGCCGCCGCAGGCAACCGCCTCGAAGCCGGCGAACGCCGCCACTTTTTCTCTGCCACCGCCATCGCGCAAACTGTCATCGGCGCCCTCCTCTTCCCCACCATCGCCGGCATGTCCGGCGAACTGCTCAAGCTCCTCCTCCCCCGCGCCTGGACGACCGGTCCCGCGTCGAGTAGCCTCGGAGCTCGAACTCCGGCTAAAGGACTCTTGCAGGAGAAATGGGGAAGGAGTTTCGTAGGGGGATGTCTGTTTGTGGTGGCCAAAGACGCATTGGTGCTGTATGTGCGGTGGCGCATGGCGGAGAGTCATCGGAAGAGGAGGGTCTTGGATTATACCGGAGAGCGGAGGAGAGTGTGACGACGAGGGGGTTTGTGTGACGTGTGCGTGAGGGTGTTGACTTAGCAAGGCGTCTGGCGTGGCATTGTTTGAGGCCGAGATTGAGTCCGAGGTCGTTGAGTGATAGACTCCTCTCATTAGCGGGACAGGACGGCAGCAGAACTCATCAACGAGTCCAGAGATTGAGTCTCAGCCATCTTCCCATATACCTCATGCCCTCTCAACCCCGTCCTCCGTCAAAAACGCTTCCACACCACCATCCCCAACCACACTACTCCCTCCAAACCACCATCCGCAACCACTCTACTTCCCGACAACCCACCCTCCACCTCATCTGCCAAGCAGCCCTATCACTCCATCAACCCAGCGACGAGCCAGACCCAGACCCAGCCCCGACCGCTCTCCCGCACCACCCCCAACCACATCTCCGCAACCAACCCACTCCCCGCCTCAAATGACAAGACTTCCGCCCTCGAAGCCCTATAGCTCCCCCCCCCCCCCCCCCCAAAGTAAACTCCATATCGACCCATGACCTTCAACCCACCTAGGCTAATAAACTCTTCTGAGAAAAAAAAAGAATGAATGAATGAACAAGAGATCAGCCATAGGGAGTTGCTGTCGCGGGTTCGATAATACTCTCTATGCTTCTTCTACGCGCGATATCTGTGTTACAGTACGGTACGGTAGTGTAGTAGTGAGGTTGTCTACTGAACATGTATGTGCTTCTTTCCCTTCGGTACAAGAAACAAGACCCTAGAAGAGTAGGCGCGGAACTACTATCCAAGTGTTGTCACACGGCGGGGGCCAAAAGTGGTGTACACAGCCGGCAGGGCCACGATACCGAAGGGAACCGCTGGGCGCATGAGACGAGCGCGATGGATGTGATGCAGCGTGACCCATGGGAGGACATCCTCCTGCTCTCCGGTACTCACGAGGCGCGAGGTTGTAGAGAGCGAACAACATCATAGGATACCGTCGATGCCCCCGTCTCAGAGGATCTGAAGAGCTGTCTGACCTCCACAGATATCCATACCTCCGCCACACAAAGAACCACAGCGACTTTCTCGGCCATGCATGTCCTCCAACCCCTTCGTCTTCCGATCCGCTTCTTCCGCAGTAGGAGCGTCTTATACTACCCTACACCGCCTCCTGCACCGAATACGGCTCCGGCGAGTGCGACGGCACTACTACGGCCTGCGTCGGTGACGCCGTTGCTTCTTTGTTCCCCAAAGTAGGCGCTGCATTGGAGGTAGGTGAAGCAGCTACACAGTTGTTCTGGGTTAGGAAGAGGAAGGACAAGTTGAGGGGCTTTTTGTGGGATAGGGGCCAATACTGCCCCTGGATTCTCGTGTCGCAGAGTGTATACAGCGTAGAGCCTAGAGCGGGGGATGGGTCGGCGTGCGGTGTTTGTTGGAGGTCGGTGATCGATATGTCTTGATGCTCACGTGTGTGGGATTAGAGGGTCGAAGCTGACGGGCGAGGACTACGAACAGACACCGATAGCTCGGGCAAGACCCTCTCGAATGCCGACAATATGCATCGTGGTCAAGGTCACGGATCTCTGCCCAAGTAGAAAAACTCGTCTCGCAGACGTAGGATGGATGATATCTGACTGAAACTTCTACAGCGGGGGGTTAACCCTCTCTGCGCTTAGAGCATGCTCTCCGCCACCAATGAGTACGGCGCCGAGGTCAAATTTGACACCTGCATTGACTCGGGTGCATCAAGCGCCCTGTTGGGCCGCACTGGCGTTGGCTTCAGTGTCGGAACGGTAGAGGAGGTTGATTGCACTGAGTGGAGGGGTACTGTTGTCTCGTAGGCAGGAGAGATCGGTGGCATTGAGAGATAGCCTCTCGAGCGATGAAGCCGGGCAACATGGGGCACGAAACATAGGTCCCACCACATATGGGTCTTTGCGAAATCCATTGCATGCGCGCCTCCATGATTTACACCGAAAACGGCTCCTAAGCAGCCAGCGTACCGTCGTCCAGCTCCAGATCAACTCTTTCATCCTCATCAATGTCGTCACTTACGGACAAGTCCGATTCTCGCGGATCTCGTGCCTGCTCTATCAAATACGGAAGACGCTTCACCAAGTTTGGATGCCCGAGCTCCGACATCATAATGCCAATTTGATGTTCAGTGGCGCGTCTACTCTGACCAAGGGCCCAGAGAGACCGGATGGCCCAGATTGTCATGTCGTCCAACGCGTGGTAGGTCCTGTCATCTATGTCTTGGGATTTATCAGACACGTCTTGCACCGGCGGATCACGGCCTGGAGGCTGATTTTTCTTCTCCTCGCCATGGGACTCTTTCAGCGCCCGCCGATAGATGATGCGAATGGTGGCAATGTCTGGCTGTACTCCACCCTGAATCGTGATTTGTCGTTCCGGTGGTCCTGAAGATGTGAGCCTCATCCTCTGTCGGCCCGAGTTGTGCAGCAGCTCAATCCGGAGCCGACAGGCACCATGTTGTTTTTTACGGTCAAAAATTCCCTCCAAGTCTCGACGAGTAGCTTGCGACCAGAACAGCTGGAGTAGACGTCGTCCAGCAATAGCGCCGCGTGTAGATACGACTCCATCAAGGATGACATTGAATGCCATCACGTTGGCGTCGAAAGATGCGAATCGGGACCGACTTCTGATGTTGGGGATTACCGACAGCCACGTACGATCCACAGAAGCGAGCATCGTCAAGAGGACGAGGCTGCTCAGCGAAGACTGTTTCGACCTATTGTCACGATCATCAAATTTGTTCTGGATCATGAGGGCGAAGATTTCCATCGCATGCCCACGCTCAGGATCTTGCTTGGACGTCATATGAAGAAATGTACGGGCAAGATTTGCAAGGTTCGATGCGCTCCAAGTCAAGGTCTTGGTGTCGCGGATGTACTCGAGAATTCGAATGACTGCTTCCCACCTCCTCGACATGATCTGCGCATCTAAAAATGATCGGACGACAGCCTCGGGCATGCTAGGACCAGCCTTGCTCTGGGCATTAGATTCGGCTCGAGCTGCCACGACCTGTGAAAGCAACTCCCGATCATACGTCGTTGTTGCAAATCTGATCAACGCGGGCGCAATGGCTGGATCAGAATATAAGCTCCGCGGTATGACTGGGCCATCCAGCTCCTGGTCCTCCAGCAACCACCTGCCCACCTGGGTATCGCCAGCAGTCGTTGCGAGCTCCAACAAAGGGCCCAGGGTGGTTGGAGGGATCTGAGGGTTAAAGCCTGGATAATCAATCGGCGCGTAATTACTGGTGAAGAGAGCGCTGGCATCAGCAGAAGCGTTAGTGTCCTCGCGGATGGTTGTAAAGAAGTCGCGCAACGACTCGTGCTTGTTGCTATCGGTATAGTCCCGAAGCAAACGGAGCACCCTCAGCGCGGCTTGGAGGTCACCTCGGGAGACTTGATGGTGTAGAGCACGATGAGCTAGACCCAAGACTGAGGCATTGCCATCGAGGACATAGGATGGTAGACCTTGCGCTCCTGCCGCCGATACTTCTGCTCCAAAACCAGGCGATAATTCGATCAGATGCCGAATAATCTCTGGAGATAGATCTCCAGTGCCTTGCGATTCTGCAAGGCGGGTGACGATGGCGGCCCACGATCCGCCGCTGAGTCGCAACTGGGAGCGCTCCAAGAAATCGCGCAGCTGGTACAATGCCGCAAGGACGAATGCGAAAGCGAGTCTTTGACCATGCTCCTGCGAGTCGAGTCCCGATAACATGGCGTCAATGTAGGCATTCACAACCTCGCTGCTGACGGTGTCTCGGATATCGTGGCCAGATTCGCCGACTTCTTCAAAAGCCGCGGCTCGAATATGTACGAGATGATCGATGCTATCGAAATCGGCCGCATCTGTTCCAAGCAGTGTCCGCCACGCCAGAGGTTTCCACTGCGGCTTTTTCCATCGGCATAGATTGAGGAGAATCCGCGCGCCTGCCTGGAACCAACCGCCATGAAGACATGACCATAGTACCAGTTCAATCCAGATCTCGCGGCTCAGTCCATCTACGTGCACTCTGTAAGCGGCACCAGGGATTTCCGGTCTGATTGCTGCGTAGTCGCCCCCTTTGGCTTGGGCCTCCTCTATGACCAGCTTCTCGTGAGCTCTCCATGCGGCGTCCGAGAGTGCGACTAATATCCGCGATGACAAGAGATGGAGCGTCGGCGGCTGCTGTATGGCTGTGACATCGGTGCGAGGCTTCTGGCTGTAGATCGAGCCAGGAATGATGCCTCGGTGATGCAGATACGCTATGATCTCCAGAACCTCCGGCTTCACAATGTTGCCCTCATTCCTGAGAATGATATTGCCTAGGCTGAGCCATATTCGACCAAGCGCCTGGTGACGGCTCGGCCTCACCGTCTCGGAAGATGCCATGTCAGGCTCGTCGTCCAGGGGAAGGGGACCGGCATGACTTTCCGCAGCAAGCGGGTCCAGCTCGAGGTCCAGTGGCTGACGGGTGATCTCCCCCAAGGGACCGCAACGCACCCAGTGGTCTCTAAATGCGGCCTGCGCCAGTGAAGTCGTGCTGGAGGGGACATGTTCGACGACGGATTTGATGAGCCACATGACGGTGCGCCAACGTCCTTGGTGGGATCCGAGGTAAGTCAGCAGATCGTGAGGTTTGCTTCCGTTCGCGTTGTGCGCTTTCAAGTTACCGGCATCACATAAAATGCTGGCGATTTCCTCGGCGTTTGATGAGACACTCGCTTGCTCTGTAGGGGGGGTCTCGGTTTGGACATCTCGCAGATGCGCGGGTACGTGGGCATCTAGCAAACGGACCCATGCCGTGATATCCTGACCAAAAGGCCGCTCGGGGGAGCGCGGTAGCTGTCCACGGCCATCGTGGTGCGTGGGCTGTGGATCATGCAGGGTGGCGGTGGCGGTGGTGGCGGTGGTGGCGGTGGTGGCCCGGCGGAGTTGTCGTCGACTGGACACGACAGGATGGTGCGGGACGTTGGCTCTGTGGATGACAGACAGCGCATGCACTGGTCTCCGGCGCACGAGACATGGCCGCATAAGGTGCAGACGTTCATAAAGTAGGGAAGAGGAAGAGGAAGAGGAAGAGGAAGAGGAAATTGGAAGTTATACCTCCACGAGCTCGTGGGACAAAAGTCGAGGCTGGCTGGCTGCATATCTGATCTGCCTGAGAGGTGCCTGATTTTCCTCCCTTCTATATCAAACAACTTCTCTCATCGCACTCCAACTCTTCCCCTTTCACCGACATCCGAAAGACTCTCCTCACTCACTGAACAAGTCTGCCATCCGCCCCGAGATCGTCCCATCGTGCCAAGAGTCGCTAAGTCACAGTTCCAACCCGCGCGTTACGCGTCAATTTACCTCCACAACATCAAGGTGCTCCCGTCTGCTCGCTGAGCAATCACAACATGTCGTATCGTATTGGTACCTTATGATGCACCCCATCGCCCTCTCTTATCAACCCCCAATGCAATGCTGACGCGATTCAGAAATCTCCCCAAATGCTCGGGCCGCGTGTCAGAGCAAGCAATGCAAGGACGAAGGCGTGAAGATCAAGAAGGGCGAGCTCCGTCAGGCGGTCATGGTCATGTTCCAGGAGCATCAGAGCTGGAAGTATAGACACTGGTGAGTGCCACCCCTTGGTGTCCACCGCATTCATCACTGATACTCTGCAGGGGCTGCGTGACTCCTCAGGTTCTGCACAACTGGAGGGAGGTTGCTACCAGCGGTGGCGACACGATTGATGACGAGATGATCGACGGCTACGACACGCTGCCCCCAGAGGCTCAGCAGAAAGTCATCCGCGCTCTGGAGCAGGAGCACGTGGACGACGAGGACTGGAACGGAGTAAGTGTAGGCCTCCATTGATGCGAGCTGCGGTGATACTAAAATCAGGACAGGACGTTGTGATGAATCGCTGGACGGGCAATGCAAAGCAAGGCATGTTCGTCAAGACGCCCAAGAAGAATGCCAAGGTAGTTGTCCCACACTGAATCCATTGACGTCGCATCCACTGATCATGACATGCGAAGGGCGACGACGGTGGTGATGGTGATGATGATGATGACGGCAACACCCCTGGCAAGAAGACCACCAAGAAACGCAGTCGTGGCAAACAAGATGACGGCGATGACGCTCATGAGGAGAAGCCTGCGAAGAAGTCCAAAGCGAAGAAGTCGGCAAAGACCGAGGATGGGAAGGGTGAAGAGGACGCTCCACCGGCCAAGAAATCCAGGAAGACCAAGGTCAAGTCTGACGATGCAGAGGACGATGAAGCGCCGAAGCCTGCTGCCACGAAGGGAAAGAAGGTCAAGGCTGCCGCAAAGGCCGAGCCAGAGGCCGAGGCTGGTGAAGAAGACGAGAAGGAAGCGCCAGCGCCAGCGCCGGCGAAGAAGGCCCAGTCCAAGTCCAAGAAGGCGGCGACGAGCGAGGACGCTGACGGCGAGACGGCCCAGGTCGAGCCGCAGAAGCGCAAGGGCAGGGGCAAGAAGGCCAAGACCAGCGGTGATGAGTAGCGAATGTTCTCCCGCACGCATGTTCCATAGCTCGATACCCGGCGCAGTTGACGCGATAGGAGACTCCGTGACGCGGAGGTCTTGCTCAGAAGTGTATGGACGGCATGTGCATGACTCGCTAGCATCCGAGCGACTATCTGCCCAGCTTCGTGGGAGGTCTGATCGACCCGGCCAACCTGAGGCTCTCGTCGACGACAACCATCCCCTGACCTCGACACGTCTCCATCACGTCACAGTTGACCCGATTTCCCGACCCGATCGACGGTGTCTGCATTAGCGACACGCTAGGATCTGGCTCCGCGAACCTTATTTCTCCCCGAGATCCCGCCATCGTTCCTGCGCTAGTCCAGTAGTATCGACCCGGGACGGAGTATGATGACGGACAGATACTATTCCACCCGAGCGATCTACTAGCGCCTGGTGAACCATCTGGTTTTGTCGTCACCATGACATATCGAGTCTCTCGTCCCGCGGTCAAGCAGTGACGTGGACCACCGCCGCAGAGCATATATGTATATATATATATATATATATATATATATTTATGTACACCCGCAACAACCATCCCCAAGAGTGCCCTCCATCCCAACAACCTACCAACCCACGCACCATGTCCGACCCCGACACCATCCCCCAAGGCGACGCCGTCGACAACGACTACACCTCCCGCCCGGGCCAAAAACAGCACATCCCCGTCCAAACCGACGAAGCCCCAATCGACGACCCCATCGACCCCACCACCGCCGACTCCGACCAACAACTCGGTCACTCCAGCCCCCTCCCTACTGATCGTCCCCGGCGGGCTGACTGACATTCCGTTCGTTCGCAGAGCGCGACGAGAACGAGGCCATCGACACGAGCAACATCGTCGAGGGCCGGACCCGCGGCGCCACCAAGCAGCAGGGCGCCTACCGCGAGCCCGGCGACGACGAGGGCTTGCCGGGCGCCGAGGACGGCACGAGCCGGGTCGCGACGACGAAGCAGACGGATGGGGCGGTCGAGGCGGAGACTCAGAATCCGCCGAGGAAGTGATGTTTGAGTTTTTTGTGTGTTGATGAGGACCCGACGACAGGGCTGTATGTCGAATGATTGTAGAATCTCATGTTCCTCTCTCCGGCGGCAAAGTCATGCTGTCTCCTGCACAGGCCCGATACTTCGGAATGATATGTGTCGTTGTTCGACCTCAAAGCCCGGACCCCCCCTGCTCATGATCAACGGAAGCATACCGTCGCGGCGAACAACATTTCAATGCCCTCTCATGGCCGGCTCGTCAACCCAGATGATGACCAGAGATCTTACTACGTAGAGATATCAAACCCAATTTCCCCGCCCGAAATCTAGAGATAAAAACACGATAATTCTACACAAGATCCACTTCGAGAGCCGTCGGAAACGTAGCATAGACGCTCTGCTCATCGCGGGCAGGAGATGGGGAGTGTCGTGGGATCCGCAATGACCTTCTGCGGAGCATGATGGGGACTCGAGAGCGGGAGGATGGGCGGAAGACTGGGAACCCATTCCCATAGAATCCAATACCGAACGGGCGGTGAGATCCGTCATGATGGAGGTGGTCAAGAAGCATGATAGAAATCTAAAGCGCAGGCTTAGGCAACATCTTCCCCTCCCCCTCATACCCCTTGATCCTCCTCTCCTTCGCCTCCCGCATGAACCCCCGCGCCTGCTCGACCGACAGCGCCGTCACGGCCGTGACATCCCTCGGCTCCTCCCGGCCCGTCTTGACGCGGACGAAGGTGCCGGTCGTCTGCAGCGTCGCGGGGGCCTCGACCGCGCGTCGGCAGAAGTCGCCCCAGCGCTGGAGACAGCGGTCGGACGTCGCGAGGTGCGGGATGAGCATCGCGAAGCAGTGCGGCATGGCTTCGTACTCTTCGTACTGCACCTGGACGCCTTGCGTCGCGGCGACGCGGGCGACGATCTTGTCTTCGTCGGACAGGAGCTCCTCGCCTGTGCAGAGCCAGAGCGGGGGGGCGCCGGCCCAGCTCTGCGCGCCCACGGGCGACGCGAGGGGGTGGTCGAGGAGGCTCAGGTCGCAGAATAGGTCGCCGCGGGGCGGGGTGGGGGGCCAGATCGTGTCGGCGGGGAAGCGGGACACGCTGTCGTCGTGGTTCGGAGGGGGCAGGTAGTCGTACTTGGCGTTGGAGGTCAGGGTCGGCATCGAGCGCGCGATGTCGAACCAGCCCGAGTTGGCCGTCACGGCGGCGGGCAGGGGGACCTCGACCTCGTGGCCGTGGAACTTGACCTTGGGGACGCCATCACCCGCGGCGCGGCGCTGCATCTGCAGCAGGAGTTGGAGCAGCGCGAAGGTGAGGTTGCCGCCCGCACTGTCGCCGCCGAAGACGATGTCCTTGGCGGGGATGGGCTCGTGGAGGGAACCGGGGGGCGGGTAGAGGAGGGAGAGGTACATCATGAGCCCGTCGAGCAGCTGCGCCGGGAAGGCCGCCTGAGGGGCCAATCGGTATCGGACGCTGCACACGCGGCCTTGGGACTCCTTGGCCAGTCGGCTGGTCACGGGCCGATGCGTGGTCGGGTCGCAGAGGTAGTAGGCGCCGCCGTGGAAGTAGAGGATGACCGTGTCGCTGGTGCGCGTCGGCTCGGCGAGCAGCCTCGTATACTTTTCCCCTTCACTGATCTTGGGCAACGGCTCGTCCTTGCCGGCGTTCGGTCGGGAGCCCGTCCACTCCACCTCCGTGTCGACCAGCGCCGGCTTGGTGTACGAGACCTCGCCCACCTTCATGTCTTCGATCGCTCGGAACACAGCCTCCCGCAGTCCCTCGTCGTCGGGCCTGGGGGCCTTGATGGTGTCCTTGGCCACCCACATCTTGCCCTTGATGCCGGGGTCTTTCAGCGTGCGGCCTTGGACCTTGCCGATGGGGGCCGGTTTCGCATTGCCGCCGGTCATCAGCGTCCGCAGGATCTGGACGGTGAGTTCGGTCCGGAGATCCCATGTCGACGAGTTCGGCGTCTGTCCTAGTGAGTGCCAGAGGGCCTTGTTGGCGAGGGCCGGGACTTGGGGGATGAGGAGCTTGATCAGGCCAATACCCCCATCCATGGTGTTGCGGGAGGAGATTCAATGTTTGTGTCAACCGACAACACGCTGGAGAGGGGGAAGACGATGGTGAGAGACGATGTGGCCAGGCCTACCTTATTATACACAACATGTCAACGACAGCAAGGGGTCATCATGATGCGCGCCAATCATAATCAGGATAATCATCATGAAAGAGACCTTACCGGGACCTCGTCTCCCGGGTTCGGTCGCGAAGATGATTGCGACCAGGCGCAAGCACATGCAGCCGAGGTATATCTTTTCCTTTTTTCACCCGCGGAGGTGGCAGAACCCATCGTCAGGGATCCCCTCACTCACCACGGTACGGTAGGGATACATACATCAACCACCACGAATGCCACTATGGGGATGGAGATGGTAGACGGCGGTGAGATGGGTGGTCGGATGTGAGGGATATGAGACATTTGTCACATTTTCACCCATTTCCTCTGCTATAAAGGGCCTCAAGGCAGCGAACTACATCATTCCACCCCTCTCATCGCGTACGTGCCAAACACGATGCCAACCGCTCGCTCGATCAATCAGGATGTTTGCTCTGCGGACCGCACTGTCGCAGCCCGACCGATCGTCCATACCGCCAATCGCCTTGCTGACATTTGCATCCCTCGCCCAATACCGTAAACACAAGACTCGCACCTAGCTCGGAGTCCAGTTGAAGCCATGATATCAAAAGTCCATGCTCAGTAGTCATCGTACTCGTCACCGCCGAAGGTGCCGTAGACACCGTCGTTGATGGCGGACTGATACTCGAAGTCGTCGTCGTCGGCATAGCCAACGTCCTGCACTTCGGAGATGTCGTCATCGTCGTAGCCAACCACCGACTGCTGATATCCCTGCTCATCTTCGTCGTCGTCGCCCATGTCCTCGTCCTCGTCGTCTGCGCCCTCGGCCGCCTGCGGTTGCGTGGGAGGGGGAGACACGGGCTGTTGCTGCATGGCCGGTGATGCAGGTCCACGCTGAGTGATGCCGGCGCCCTGTGATGCTTGCGGAGTCTGCAGTCCAAACGTGACACGCGGGCGCTGTGGTGCCGGGGTGGCGGAGTCACGTTCCGCACCAGTACGAGCCGAGGTGCTGACGCTCGGGGCTTCACTCGGCGCTCTGCTGTTGCTGCCAGAAATGGATGGGCTGCTGGGGTCGCCACCGTAGATTCTGGCCAGCGTCTCAAAATTCAAGAACTTGGATGGCGGAGCCGCCTTCCTCGCGGCAGCGGCCGCTGCGTTTGCTGGGGTCTCGGCAGGTGTCTCCGCATCTTCTGGCGCCTGCTCGCCCTTCTTCAGCTTCTTCTTGCGGCCCTTGCCCTTTTCCTTGTTGGTGCCGTTGGCTTCGGCAATCTGCTTCATGATCCTCTTCTCGTGCTGCATGCGCATCCAATCTTCATTGTGAGCGACCCAAATCTGTTCTTTGATCCTAGATTCGGCCGGCGACAGAACGCACCGCTGGACTTCAGGGTCGTTTTTGAACTCCTCCTCCAGCTCTTTCGCCGTCAGGACTTCGGCATTGGCATGGTCGTTCTCAGTCCACCACACTTTGCCCTCACTCTCACGGCGCTCCTTCTCGCGCTGTGCCGACAGTTGACGTTGCTGCTCCGCAAGCAGCTGCATGCGATCATCACGATTCTGGTTTTCGACCTCACTACCAGCATTCTGCACCTCCTCATCTCCCAAAGCATCCTCGATTTCAGCCTCGATCTTGTTCTCGTCCTCGAGTTCCTCGGCGCTCAGATCGATGGTCAGGGCTTGCTTCTTTGGCCGGCCACGTTTGCGCTTTGGTGCTTCCGACGCTTCGGACGCCTCCACTGTGGTAGCACGGCTCGGGATGTTAGGGATTGCGAAGCCATCAGCATCATGGCGGCCTTCTGGTGCAGCTTCGGATGAGGCTTCGGGTCCGGACGTCCGCTGCCGCTTGTCTCTGTGGTCCTCCTCAGCGGCCTGGCCGTCAGGAGCGGCAGATGCGACGCGAGAGCTGGCATGGCCATCGCCGCCGCCGTCGCCTGACATGATTGATTGCTCGCGATCCATAGTCTCACGACGCACATTCCAATCCTGGCGTTTGCGCTTCTTCTCGGCCAGCTTCTCTTCGCGCTCTTTCGTGTACTGCAAGACTGGCGGATCATGCTGATCCTTCAGACGTAAGCCGAATTCTCTGAAGTCATTGACAGTCAGGCTAGCAGCTTTGGTGCGTCTGAACTCGTCGATGCGACGTGCCACCGTGCCGTCTGCGACCTTGGAGATGAACACAATCTCGCGTACTGTGCGGCGGAAGTTGTTCATGCGAGCGGCAAGAATGATTGATGCCCCGCACAGTCCAGCCGGATGGCGACCCGTCACGATCCAGTCCCGTCTCATGCGCTTTGCGATCCTGATCGCGTCGGCCGTGACCTGTGGCGTGGCCGGTCCAAACTCCAGCCGCTTGCAGTACCTCATGATCAGTGGCTCGAGGTTGATGAGCTCCTGGCCGACGTGTTGGCCTTCCTTGATACCGCAACACTTCAACAGGTCTTTGTAGACTTCGCCGAGGCGGAACACATTGACCTTGATGATGTCGGCGATGTCAATCAACAGCACCTCGTTCCCGCGATCCTTGCGACATGCGGCAAACACAGCTGCTGCAACGACTTCCTCGGTACGACGTCCAGCGCTGAAGCTCCAGCCAAAGACAATGTCGAGCAGATTCTCCGCTCCCGTCTTGATCCGGTCGGACAGATTCAAGCGTTGGACGATTGGGGCCATGACCCGACGAGCATTGCTCAGCTGCTCTTGCCGCGAGTTGCGTTCGCCACCTCCGATCCTGCGGATGGTCTGGGAACCAAGCGAGCGGGCGTGACGGGCTCCTTCGCCGATGAAGCCACCCTGCACGGTGGCGGCGCCCTGAGCATTTTCCTCAAAAGTGACTTCGGCGACGATGTTGTTCTCGGCGATCTGCGTGCCGCAGTTCATGCAGATCAGCATGCCATCTTCGGTTTCATGTCTGGGGTTGTCACAGCAGGCGGTCGGCTTCTTCGGCTTCGGCTTGGGCTTCGGACCTGTCGGCTTGTTGAGCGAGCCCAGGCGCTGGCGCGGTCCTGTTCGAGGCGGAGCGGCGGGAGCCATGTTGATGATGCCCGAACGACTGACGACTAGCGAATGTCGTTAGTATGTGTGCACGTGCGCGTTGGCTGCACGTGAGTGAAATTGTGGCGGACAACAATAATATGGTGGTCAATAGTCAGCGTGGCGGGAGGGATCGAGCATGACCGGCGAGTCCAGTGTGTATCATCGCCTTCTGACGGTATGTGATAGTAAGGTGCTTGAGTGACGGTGGACCGATGCCAGGGTTCTGCCGAAGGTGTAGTCGACGAAGTTGTGATGAGCAGAAGGAAGTCGAGTCATGGTGTGGGACATGGGACATGGACATGGCGGGGTAATAATTTCCATCACTAGAACCCATCTCGGAGCCTCGAGTTCGACTCTTCTCACTTGATCAATCTTTTCACTGCATCATCCACTACAAGACTCCCCATAGCCATCAAATCGCGAACAAGTCATCAAGCATCGGCTTAATGATTGAACGATGCACCTGAGATTCATCAATCATTCTTTGAGTAATGCACGCTGAACGAATTGATGGGTCCCATCAATTCGTCCCATCAATTCGTCAAGTGGTCGACCAAACACTTGTAATCAGGCACGACGGTCAGCCTACAAGCTCCATGTAGTCAACCCCGCCATCAAGGTACGCCTCCTCCACCACCATCCCTCTTCCCACATCATGGCCCACCCAATCCCCAAATTCTCCGCCCTCCCCGTCGACCCCAACGGTCCTCACCACAACGCCTGGGGCCTGTAAGCACAAACAACCCCACCCACCCACCCACCCCTTCCCATCCTCCCCACTAAACCCAACCCCCCACCCCAGCTACGGCAAGACCGACCAACTCGGCACCCTCAACCGCCTCACAGACCCCCTCGTCGCCTCCGCCGCCGCCACCGAGATCCGCACCGGCGTCCGCATCGCCCTCGACTGGCCCCTCGACGCCCAGGCCGACCTCCCCTTCTTCGGCCGCCAGGCCTTCCACAGACACATCTACCAGAAGCCGCCGCGCGTCGTCAACGACGACGTCTGGACCTTCAACACCCAGAGCTCGAGCCAGTGGGACGGTTTGAGGCACTTCGGGTACCAGCGGGAGGAGGTGTTCTACAATGGGGTCACGATGGCGGATATCCATGGTGGGGAGGGGGAGGCGAAGGTGAATGGGATCCAGGCGTGGGCGGAGAAGGGGATCGTCGGACGGGGCGTCCTGCTCGATTATCACGAGTGGCGGCTCAAGAACCAGGGAGGAGAGGCAGGATACAACGCGTTCGAGACCGCGGGGATCTCGGCCGCCGAGCTGAAGGCCGTGGCGAGGGCGCAGGGCACGGAGATCAGGTTTGGGGATATCCTGTTGATCCGCTCCGGCTACATGGATGCGTACAACAAGCTCTCGAGGGAGGAGATCATCGCCTTGAGGGACCGACAGCCGCTGAGGTTCACGGGCGTCGATCAGAGCGACGAGGTGATGGAGTTCCTGTGGGAGCACTTCAGCGCGGTCGGGGGCGACCAGCCGAGTTTCGAGGCCTGGCCGACGCAGCGGGAGTTTGCGTTGCACGAGGTGCTGTTGGGCGGCTGGGGCATGCCGATCGGGGAGCTGTTTGATCTCGAGAAGTTGGGACGGCACTGTCAGGAGGTGGGACGGTGGAGTTTCTTCTTGACGAGTGAGCCTTGTAATGGTGGGTCCTCTGTCTTTTCTGCATGCCCATACCTCCATCACTGGAGATTGTCTGGTTCTTGCTGACCTGGGGGCGTTCAGTCCCTGGTGGGGTTGCGAGCCCGCCGAACGCGTTGGCGATTTTTTAGGACTCTCTTCTCGCTTTGAGGGGTTGAGTGAGAGACTTCGCACCGTCTTTCGGGTTCTTCAACCTCAGGTCAAGGTCTTCTGGTGTGGCAGGCAAGTCACGGTACTGACTCATGGTTCTTCGGGACTTTTGCGGGCTTGGTCGGATCGATAGGCGGAGGTTGACTTCACGGCAGTCGGTGACTTGTTTGGGTGCGTGAGTCGGCGGTGATTGGGGTGGCTGGATGGCGAGGTGTGCAGGGTGGAGGGTTTTGGAATCTCGAAAGTCAGTCAACCGCGACTCGACTGACCGCTCGTTTGGTTTTCTTTGGTTGATCTCACGAGGAAGCAAGCTGAGAACCGACAGATATTCACACAACACCTCATGATACCAATAGCTAGCACATTTCAGAAGATTTCATCTGTACGAATTCGTGACATCGCCATGAACGCTCTCTATGCACCCAAAACTGCACTCATCAATCCCTCTCCAAACTCATCTGCACAGTGACCTCCCACACCACACCCTTGACATCTCCCAGCCGCCTCCTCACAATGCTCACGATCCTCTGCCGGATCTTGGCCATCTCCGCGCCCCGCCGATACCTCAACTTGACATTCGCCATGCACAGTCCATAGTGCACCTGCCAGAACCTCGCCTCCTCCACTTTGCCCACCCCCGCATCGCCTTCGATCTCCTGGATCACGTCTCGCACCGCTGATCGGTCTTTCGACGGTGGGCGGAAGGACATGAGGAGCATGGAGGCGAGACTGGTGCCGAGACGGGCACCGAGGAGGATCATGAGGCTGGCGATGCAGATGGAGAGGAGGAGGTCGAAGGTTCTGTAGTGGTTGGCTGTCAGGAAGGGGAGGACGAGGATCACACAGCTGCAGAGGAGGGTGAGGAGGTGGGAAGGGTTGCCGAGGATCCTGCCCCAGGAGGCGATGAGTTCGAAGCGCATGGCGCGGCCGATGCGGCGGTGGTTCTTGAGGAGGATGGCGGAGATGAGCGTGCTGAGGATTGCGAGGACGGAGGCGAAGTCGACGTGCCCGGCGCTGACGCGGGCGTGGGAGTGCGGGGAGTGCGATTCGTGGTGGCCGAGGTTCTCGAGCGAGTGCTGGATGCCGTGGGAGATGATGTCGAGGCCCATGAAGGCGATGAAGACGGCCAGGCCGAATCCGGCGAGGACGTCGGCGCGCTCCAGGCCGAAGGGGTGGCGGAGGGTCGGGCGGGTCCAGACTTCGAAGTTGGACATGACGTCCACGGCGATGCAGGCGGTCGCGCCGGCGGCGTCGAAGAGGAGGAGACGGGACAGCGCGGTCATGCTGAGGCTTCCGGAGCCGGAGAATTGGACGTAGGCGGCGACGAGGAAGTGGCAGAGACACCAGACGAGGCGGGTGGTCTGGGACGGTGTCATGCTCCACCAGGCTTCTGTCCGAGTGGGCATGGGAAGGCTAGACGGGACCGCGAGGGGTGTCCGCGGGGCGGGAGGTTGGATGATCGAGTCCATGGCGCTGGCGTGGATGGAGGAGTGTCGGTATTTGTGGCCCTTTCGTCTTCCCAACGCATCGCCCTTGCCCGCACCGCCCTGACCGGCGACATACTGCTGCGTGGTGAAGTTGAACGGGTTCTTGGCGGCCTCGTCGGCGCCGGCTCCGAGCGACTGGAAGGTGCCGTCGGTGGTGCTGGCCGTCTGAGGGGTGGCGGGACTGTACATGCTGGCGGGCGGGCTTAAGCCGCCGACGGCGGAGAAGGGCGTGGAGGTGGGGGAGAGCATGGAGCTGGCCGACTCCGCGGTCCTGCCGCTATCGGGCGCGCGTTCCGGCGAGTCGGTGAGTCCGGTGTGGATGTCGTAGTCGTAGTGGGTGTGGATGGTGGGGGTGGGGGAGTCGAAGGTGTGGCCATTGATGCCGAGGCCGGACGTCGCGTCGTCGGGTTCCTCGATGGAGGGCGTGCGGGGGCGGGCGGCCATGATGATGGAGGAATGCACCGACGCGGCCAGGCGCAGGTGGGGGGACAACAAAGCGGCCTTGTCTTGTTGTCGCCGGCACCGCCAGCTGGAAGGTTGGAACAGAGTATGTAAGTGGATCAGGGGATTGAGGCTCTGCGGGAGCGGGCGGGTGCACGGGGTCTTCACATGCTCATCTCTATTACCTCTAATGTACATACTTTACTTCATGTTTGGTTTATTACCTACTTCGTCATTTATGAATCTTTGATATGTTATATCGTATCCAAAGCGATCGTGGGATATTTCACACATAGACACAATGGGTGTGTAGGAGAGCAGCATACATGTACCCGAGATAGTACAAGATACCCACAGCAGGCACATCCCACATCTATGAAGGGACTCCCTCCCGACGATGGAAGATGGACATGGAGCTGGCAGCGGCGACCGCCGTGAACCAGCGCCGCGTCGTAGCACCGTCTCCGGCGCATCGCGGCAAGACGACGATGAAGAGAACAAAGACAAGCTCGAAGCCATGAGGTTTCCCTGGAGCTCATCGCCCTCCGTCCCCACCTCACCCACCACCCCTCCTTCGTCCGGCTCCAGTAAATCAGGACACAGGCGCGCATTCTCGGGCAGCTTACTGCAGAAGTTGAGTTTCTTGCGCGGGAACAACGATGAGGGCAAGGAGCCACCGAAGAGCCCGAGGAGCGCCAAGAGCCGGAAGAGCATCGACGACGATGTCCCCGTCACTTCGCCAGAGTCGCCTCACAAGCCTGAGCAAACTATGGTGATCGCGTTGCAGGCGCCCAAAACGAGGAAGCGGAAAGGGAGTCTGAGGAAGACGGCATTGTTGGGAGGCAGGAGATTCGCGTCGGAAGGAAGGGAACGGAAGAACAGCTTTACGGCTAAGAGTCCGTTAGGCAAGTTATCCGTGCAGCATGCGATACAGGCGCCTATGAAGCTTGTCGAGACGGCAGATGCACCGGCCGCCGACGACGAAGAGGAAGTCGACGACGACCAGCCTACACCAGGTCCTAGAACACAACTCAGCTATGAATACGATCTCTCCCAAAGCAGCAGCGACAGCGGTTGGTCCGAACCCGCCGCTGTCACCGCCACCCGCCTCATCCTCATCACAGAAGCCAAAGCGCAACTCCATCAGCATCCCACCGCCAACTCCTCCACGGACCAACTCGGCAGCCCCGTCGACATCAAATCTCCCATCAGCAACGCCAGCTACGCCTCCACCACCGACGACGATGACATCCTGACCTTCGACCGCCGTCCCACCACAAGCTTTCCCGACCCACCCGCCCTCACGCTCCCCAAACCCATCTCCTCAACCTCGACATCTTACTTCCCTTCTGTCTCGGACGTCTCTATCCCCCGCCACCGCAGCACCCGCAGTTCCAAACGCTCGCCCCTCTCCCACACCATCTCCAGTTCCTCCCTCTACTCCCACCCCACCCCACCACCGCACGACTACACCGAGACCGAGTACTGGGGCTGGGTCATCCTGTTCGTGACCTGGCTCACCTTCACCGTGGGCATGGGGTCCTGTCTGGAGGTCTGGAGCTGGGCGTGGGACGTCGGCGAGACGCCGTATGCGCCGCCGGAGCTGGAGGATGATCCGACGCTCCCGATTGTGGGCTATTATCCGGCGCTTGGGGTGCTGGTCGGCGTTGTGGCTTGGGTGTGGATCACGGTGGCGTGGGTGGGCATGAAGTACTTTCGGCATGCTAGGGTGGAGGTTTGAAGGGAATGTGTGTTGCGGGAGGATGATGTGTTTGGCTAGGTGAGATGTTTTGGGTACGGTCGTGTGGCTATGTAGTAAGAGATGGCATGTCCTGAACGGCGTCAGCTTCACGGGACCGCACGAGGTTTTTGTCTTCAAGAGGTCGCGAGGGTCAGGCCGCCCCAACACTCGAGTGTGTGCTGCAACGTCCTGTCTCATTGCCATGGCAGAGGTGTCATGTTTCCCTCGCGCGTTTACTTGCTCTGGTGCATGTGACCGCGGTCAGTGCACCGTTTCAAGCCCCACCTCTCACCCAGTACTAAAATTTTGAGACGTGCGACAACAGCGCGCAGGACAGACTCTCGCCAGACACCTCTGCGACTCTCATGGCCGCCCCGACTTGCACAGCGATCTCCATGGCAGAGAATGCGCAGCCTCCAGCGAGGAGAATCAGGCAAGAAGCCTGCTGTCCAAGCTCTCGATCACTCATTGACACACCGACAGGTACGACTTCGCAGACACCGTCTCCATCGAAGTCACGAGCAACCACAACGAAGCGACGTTCCAAGTCCCCAAAGCCCTGATCTGCGCTCGCTCGAAGCCCATCTCCATCCACTGCGCGACGCGCAGCGACGTCTTCGAGCTCGACGGCTACCACGACCTCGACATCTTCAACACCTACCTCCAGCTGCTGTAGACCGGCCAGATCGTCCTCGAACCCTCCCGCGCTGAACACGACGAGGACTGCCTCAAGACGATCTCGGATTTCCTGGCCCTGTACGAAGTCGTCGACGAGCTCGACGACCGTGTCGCCAAGAACGCGATCACGGACGCGCTGGTGCGCTACCTGCAGGGCGCGAGGTCGTCGAGACCCGAGGGCGACCTGTCTGAGGTCTTGTACAGAGCGCTTCGGGATCTCGAGCCTGGCTGCCCTGCGCGGAGAGTCCTGGTGTGCTTCGCGGCATGCGAGTATGGGAGTGAGCGTTTCGCGCGTCGTCTTTTGGGGGATCGAGTCGCGGGACCGGGGTCGTTGTTTGAGTTGGTCATGCAGTATCAGAGGGTTATTGCGCAGGGGACGGCTGGACGCTCGTTTGCGGAGTATGGCGGCGAGGAGCTTCACGTTTCAGAGAATGAGGAGGGAGAACGGTGGTGAGGATCGGGATGAGTGACAGCGCGGACTATGATGGAGAGAATGGGAGGTGGAGATACGGTCAGGCCGCTGCGGAGTACGTGAGTTTGAGAGATCAGCTTCACCACTTGACTGAGGGCCTGCAGCGTAACACGTCAATACTGCTCTCGAATGAGCGGTCATATGGAGCTGTCGAACTGACTGCTTCACTTCAGTGGCTGCTTGCGTAGGTACAGTGGAGAGGGTTATGATGAGACTTGGTGGCGTGCTACTACACTCTCAACACTCGCGCCCCTGGGCAGCGGCTTGTACTCGATCGCTATACCCGTCCGGATACCTGGTCCATGGAGAAGAGTTATTGACGGTGTTGACTGATCGACCTGCTTGTGTGCCCAAACCGGCGGGCAGTGGCGGCTCTTTCTGCTGCTTATGTCAATGCATGATCGCGACTTGAAGGTTCCAAGGATTGCATCGCATGTGACAACCATGGCACGCCGCTCCTATCCGATGCCAACTCGGCTTTCTACGATTGTGTGCAAGATCGCAGGGTCACATGTCAAGATTCGTTCTGGAAAATGCATGTGAGAACGGTCAATGCACGGCTCTGCGTCATTTCGTACACGACACTTCTCGCGTTGCTTGCGGCCTGTCAGATGGGGAATGAGACATTCGGAGCGAGATTCTGGAGTGCGATCGAGCGAGTGAGATCGCAAGGGATATGCTGAGGAATCACTTCCAGGAAATGGTCACGGGAAGCGGTGGGTTCGGGAGCTGTGAGGCGAGAGAGTATGACGTTGGGGAGGAGTATTGGGATCAAAGGCGTTTGAAGGTTTGAGAGTTTCTGTGGGCCGTGGACTGAGGCTTGCGGGACTGATTCACGCGTGTTTGAGCGTTTGGATCGGGATCCATTCTCCGACACTTGCTCGCGGATCCTTCAGATGGCACGTCGATGGCGTCTTGGGCGGTTCGTGCAATGGCGGTCAGTCCTGTCGTGCTGACTCGTATGAGGAGTTTGCTTCACTTCTGGCGTCGTAGGGGGTGGGGTGTCACATGCTCTGAACTTCGACCGTTCGCTGTCCTCGCCATTCTTCCAACCAGACAACAGCTGTGATCATTCCCCGCTCTACCCATTGACCCGGAGTCTCAATACACCAAAAGCACCGACCGATCATAGCGGGCGACGAAGGGGGCGCGATGAGGAGGAGGAAAGGGGGAGTGGTCCCCTGGGAGATGGGTCTTCGATCCCTCCAACTCCTGTACACCGACGAAGTGGTGCTGCCCGACTTCATTTTTCGACCCCGATGACCATTTCGAAAAGACAGTCAGGTAAGTCAAAGTAACGGACCTGTACACACTGTGCGACGAGCTCCACGACCAACATCTCCACCAATATCTGATCACTGATGGACCTCCCTGGTACGACGTGGTCAACGACAAGCAGGGACGCCATGATCAGGACCGGAGTCAGACCTGCGAGTCCAGCTGCTTTCCGCAGGGATGATGAGGGCTGCTCAGTGCGCGTGGCGACATCGACCTCTCGACCGGCCGTGACGTTCCGCCTTCATGTCCCACGCCTACAAGGTCGCGAGATCGCGGTGTCGTGAAAGCATTGCGACGAGCAGAGGCGCAACAGCAGTCTGGAAAAGGACCACGGTGTCTTTCTCAAATCATGCGCATCAAGTCATCAATCGAGAAAAAAAAAACAAGCAGGGTCACGCAGCTGCCGGGCAGATCTCTCCGGCGACCATGATGATGAGAACGGGGAAGGGTTTCTTCTCGTGGACGTCACTCTTCAAGAGTGAATGTTTTCTACAACCCACCCAGCCCACACTACAGACATTCCCCACTCTACGCCAAAAATGCATGAAACCTCCATGCTGTCGGTGTTTGCGATCAAGATTTGTCCTGCACATCCCGACCGGCTGCCACCTCAGTCACGACCCGCATGACTGAGCGCCTAGTTGCCCGCGCGGACATCCCTTGCATGCGCTCTCTTGCTTTTCCCACCATACGACAGACTTCCCGACCCACCGACGTCGCCATCCACCCTGCCTGGTGCCGACCTGAAAGTCTCGGCGACAATGTACCTGATCCAAGCAAAGATCTCGGCCACGCTCAAGCCGCCGTCTCTGTCGCCAGCATACGGGCTCGTAAGCGTACCGTTCCCGAATGCGGTGGGGATGGCGGTAGGCACGGCTCCAGTCGGCTGCGCTTGTATGGGCAAGACGGCAGTGAGGTTGGCAATGTAGGACGAGACCAGTGGGTTGACGGAGGCGGACGGCACGATCGAGGTCAGGACGCTTGAGGGCATGCCCAGTGTCAGCTCGGACAGGGCGGATGAATACTCGGGAGCCAGCGTTACAGCTGGGACTCCAGTGACGGCATCCGCGAGCGTAGCGTTGGTTCCTGTCGCCGCTGCTGGGACCGTGATCGTCGACTGGAACGTTGTGGTGACCTGAGACACGGTGGGAAATGTGCTCGTCAATGTCGTTCCATCGGTGGAGTATGCCGTGCTGGCTGGACAGGAGGTCGTGTATTCGGTCGTGATATCAGTGACGATGATGACGCTGCCCGAGGGAGCAGTCGTGAGGGTGCTCGCACTAGTGCTCAGTTGAGGTTGGATTGGCACAGAGGTGTTGTCCACTGGCGCAAGTGGGGAACCAGTCATGCCGACGGGGGAGGCTTCAGTGCTGCTAGGGATTCCAGTCGGGGCGGGGCCAGTGCCCAGGGGAGCAGTGGGGCCAGCCGCGGTGCTGTTGGAAGGCGCCGCTACTGAGCTCGACGGGGAGAATGTGAACGAAAGAGTACTGCTCGGTGCCGAGATTGACGCAGGGTGGGAGTCGATAGGAGTGCTAGCGACCCCAAGAATGCTGCTCCCCGATGGTCCGACACCTTGGGGCACAGGTGCGGTTCCTGGGAATGTGCTGTTCCCGGGTGCTGGAGGCAGTGCGGAAGTGCCAATTGGGCTCGAAGTACTGCTACCAGGTGCTGAGCCAGTACTGAGTGGGATTGGAATAATCGGTCTCGGGGCTGTGCCTAGTGGAATGGTTAGGCTGCTTGCAGGTGAGCCGGTAGGCGCGAATGGAGCCGACGTGCTGTTGACTGCTGCTGGAAGAAGGCCAGACGACCCAATGGGGGAAAGAGATGACGACGCTGCAGAGGCCAGGGTGGTGGTAATGGTGATCACATAGACTGAAGGTGTAGAAATGCTGGTCCCAGCAGCACCCACGACTGTGCTGCTCGGGCTTTGCGTGACCGTTACGACGAAAGTAGACGAAGACGGCCTGACTGGCGCACTGACGACTGAAGTCGAGACAGCAGACGACGTCTTTATGACGGAGCTGCCGTGTCGAAGTGGGCAGTCAGTGACCGTGGGCGCGCAGCTTTTGATTGTGATCTCATCGGTCGTGTAGTAGGTGATGGTCGAGGGAGCAACTTGTGCCGGGGAGACATGGCTCTGATTCAAAGCTGTCACGATCGTGGTTGTGTAGACTTGCGGCAGGTGCGAAGAGCCGGTGCCCTGCGGAGACGCCGCGGTTTTATTCTGGCTCTGGGTGATGGTCAGGACAACGATTGACGTTGAGCCTTCTGGGACGCCTGTGCCGCCTCCAGCTACAGGAGAAAGTGGCGAGCGTTGAGATGGAGTAGCGGTCGTGGTGATCGTTTCCAGGTCGACCGAGCCGCCTGCGCCGGTGCCCGACAACACTTCCACGGTTCCCGAGGTTGGATAAGCATATGATGCACTTGTGAATGTAGATGGACCACCTGTGCCCACTGCACCGGCTAGAGTCGAGCTTTGGTTACTAGCGGGCAGACCACTCGCGGCGGCAATGGTGTTGACTGTGACAGTCACTCTCTCGGTCTCAGTGTATCTATAATTGTTAGCACAATCTCGGAAGCCGAATGGCGAAATCAACTGACGTGATACTGCTAGTTACAGTAATGACCGATGAATTCGACGGGATGGACGCAGCGCTAGCGGTGACTGTGCTGAGGAGGCTGTCAGTATGTCTCGGCTCGATTGGATCTCCAAGGATGGGACTACACTGTGCTAGCGGGGCAAAGATCGCATCGTGGCTCTACGGCAGCGCGCTCCTGGCGAAGCTGTCCGTTGGCAATGATGCTGAGGCCAAGCGTGGCCAAGAGAGAGTAAAGCTTCATCTTGCAATCGAGCACCTGTGCTCATCTAGATGAATGACGGAATGTAGAAGAGAATGTAGTGCTCTCAGAGCAATGAGGAGAAGAAGAGAATGTAGTGCTCTCAGAGCAATGAGGAGAAGAAGAGAATGTAGTGCTCTCAGAGCAATGAGGAGAAGAAGAGAATGTAGTGCTCTCAGAGCAATGAGGAGAAAGACGAAAATCACAAAGACTGCGGTGCCAAAGGACTCACTATGAGCGTGGGGAGGCAGCTTTGATATATTCGATGAGTCCATCATGAATCGTCGTCCACACAGCCTCCTACACATTCGACCCGGAGATGACTCTGTTTCGAGCGCCGTCGAGGCCATGGCGCTCCCCACCATCTAGATGTTGCATCGAGGCGCCCAGATGCGCATTGATTCGAACTTGTGACTGTGCGATTGACCGTCTGCGATACAGTGTCATGTGGCTCCAGTGTCAGCATCGTGCCGCGAGGAGCGAGAGAGAGAGGTTCGTCCACTCCCAGTCCTGCATCATCTCCCTATTTCTTCCCCAAAATGAGGATGCTCCTGTCGTCTCCTTTGTATGAGGATGGTCCTGTCGTCTCCTTTGTATGAGGATGGTCCTGTTGTCTCCTTTATATGATGATGGTCCTATTGTCTCCTTTGAATGAGGATGCTCCTATTGTATCCTTTGGGATGAGGATGCTCCTATTGTCTCCTGTGAAGATGATGATGGTGAGGCGATGATGGAATGAGGAGAGTTTCAGCTGTGTTTCCGAGCTCCAAGTTAGCCGGCTGTACACGCTTTGACGTGTTCTTCTTACCTAATTTGACCTCCTCATCTCGCCCAACACTTGACCACAATTGATGAATGGACGGACCCAAATTAGTTAATGAGCTCCGTGAAACTTGATTAAACAATTCTCCGCGCCAATTTCCACCCGAACCACCTCGCTTCCATGTCGCCATCCTGAAACCGCACCCTCTCCACGCCCATCACATCACCCGAATGGTCAAGCAGTGAAGTCAAGGCGACACGGCCAGGCTTGAGCACGAGCATTCATGACCGGGCGAGACTATACATCGTCCTCGCCTATCAACACGGAGACAGCTCCCTCCCGATCAACCACCAAATCTGACTCAGCTGCGTGACTTGATCCTCGTCTCACTCTACACCAACTTCCTGTCTGATCTCGGTATCTCGGTCCCCGGGCCCATGGCCCCCATCGTCGTCATCACGCCCTCGCATCTCGTCAATCCAGCCGCCACTTCGTCGCAGCTCGAAACATCGTCATCGCAGCTGGACGGTGTGCCTCGAGACGTGGAAGATGCCGTGAGATATCACACCGCCTCCCTCATCCAGGCCGCGGGCATCCTCTTGCGCCTCCCGCAGGACGTCATCGCCGCCGCCATCGTCACGCTGCAGCGCTTCTGGGTCGGGCCCGACGGAGGGAGCGTGTTAGAGCACGATGCGCAGGTACGTCAGGACTCAGCCCCTCGTCGCAGGCAAACATCACCGACTCCACACAGAGCTCTTCCCGAGCCGCCACTCATGATGGATCACACCGGAGAGTCCCCGTTCTCATAAGGCCGCGAAATTGGCGCTAAACGTCGATCTAACAAGACTGTAACAGGACACCGCCGCCGCAGCCCTCTACCTGGCCGCCAAACCCTCCGGTCATACCGTCAATCCTCGACAGCTCTTGACCGCGTTCACGTCCCTGCATTCTGTCTATCCAGACTTCCGCTCCGCCGCCGACGGCACCCTCGATCCGCAGTGGCAGCTCCCGGAAGGCCAGTACGAGGTAGCGCGAGACCGCCTTTACGAGATCGAAGCACAGATCTTGCGGGTCCTTGGCTTTCAAACCCACGTCGCGCTCCCTTACAGCCTGTGCATCAACTACCTGCAGACGCTCGACGTGTTCCAGCACGATCGACCCACCGGCTCCCGACTGGCCAGACGCGCCTTCAAGCATCTGAACGGCGCCCTACTGAGCCCGCAACTCCTGTATCTCACCCATCAGCCGCCTTCCCTGGCGACCGCGGCCATCTACTTGGCAGCGCGAGAGCTGGACGTCAAGCTGCCCGAAGGAGAATGGTGGCAGGTCTTTGACGTCGACAGGGAGGAGCTGGGCTTCCTGGTGGTGGCGCTGCAGAGTCTGGAAGGCTTCGTCAGGGAGGATCGGCGAGAGTGGGGTCGTAGGAAGGTGCCACTCACTGCTGAGGGCCTGCGGAGCGAGCTGGAAAGGAGGAGGTTGCTGGAAGAAGGTCTATGAGAATGTGCCGGCTCAAATCATTCGCGTGAGCCGTTATACTCGGACGACCATTAACATTACGTCGGGCTCCGGCATCAGTATATGTCCGTGCTATCGGTAAGATGGTGATGTAAGATGGTGAAGAGAAACAAATATAGGGTCTTTCCCGGCTCGCTCGCATACATGCAAGAACTAAGCGCATTTCAACTCTCGCCACCAATCATCTCCTCGAAATGTCAAGCGCTCGCAGTCTGCATGTACAAACGATGCGAACGAGCCTCTGCGACATTGGGTGCCTGCACAACCGTAGTCTGCATGTTTCGTTGCCTTGGCTGATAGTGTTAGGTAGTAGGGTCGAGAATCAGAAGCAGGACATGCCACTTCCATAGGTTCGCGATTTCAAAATCTCATTCGGTTACAGAAGAAGCCTTTTGCCTCAAATCTGGAAAAAAAAAAAAAAAAAAAAAAAAAAACTGAATCTGGTGTCACCCTGCAAATGCCACTGCTTGCGTCTGGACAAAACAGCGAGACTGCGGCCTCGATCTTCTTCATCTCATATCTTCTTGACGTCTGCATCACGCCATGCTCCCATTCAGACTGCTGCTGGCTGCATCGGGATCGACCTGATACAAGTGGCTGAATGTATGGTACTTGCTGTCATCCTCCACGAGCCACTGCAGATCGTCTTTCTCCGGCGGGAGCCTGTTCATCAAGCCATGACCAGGTCTCGGATATGTCGGAGGATGTTCTGCGTAGCTGGGGTTGTCCTCGTCCGGATCTGTGAGGGGGACGCCAGCAGGCGCGCGGGCCGATGGAATACTAGGGACTGGCGTGTTGCCAGTGCTGGCGCCGTTTGTCTGCGCGGCAGGGGCCACCTTCGGGTGTCCGTGGCCGTTGATTGCTGGTGGGCCTGGGGTCGGTGGAGGCATTGAAGGCGTCGCGGGCTTGAAATCAGGCGCAAAGACTGGGAGGTCAGGATGAAGTGTTGTTGCTTTCGTCAGGAGCGTGACAAGCATGCCCGGTGTCAGGCTGGCGAAATACTTCCGTCTCTGCGCAACATCAGTCTGTTAGTCCTGGCTGAAGGGTTCATGTCACACACCTGTTCGACCGGAGCTCCAGGAGCAGCAATGAAGTTCGCCACCTGCTCATCTGCCACCGGCACTACTCTCTCCTTTTCACATGTTTGGCAAAACCATTCCTTGTCGACTTGATCAATCGCAGTCTGATCAATCGGCGGATGATGACAGTACCGGTGGTACGGCGTATTGCAACCATCGCAAAATACTATCATGTTGGTGGCTGGGCTGGTTCCTCTTAGACAGACCTTGCATACTGCCGACTCCGGTTTCTTGAGATACGTCTTCCGTCGTTTGACGCCCGTGACTGGAGATGGTGCTGGAGGTGGGACATAGCTAGTTGGCTTCGACACCGCACGGCCGGATTTGGTCATCGTTTCCAGGGGGATAGTAATCTCCTCGCTGCTATCTGTATCGCCGCCCTCATCCTCGTCGGTCCGCTTCCGCTTGGCGACTTTGGCTCCACCCCTACTTCCGCCCCTCCCTCGACCTGGCGGCCGACCTCGTTTGACGCCTGGTCGGGTGGCCCCTGGGGTTGCAGTGGCGGGATCCGCTGTCGTCTTTTCTGCGCTGCCGTGCGGAGCGAAGGAAGCCCGCTTCCCACCACGGCCGCCCCGTTTCGATGCGGTTGGTGTGGCTGCTAGATCTGCCGAAACAGTTGACCCCATGGTTGGGTCTTTTGGTGCCTCTACGCGTGCTGCTTCATCGGCAACTCGTTTGGCTCGGTCCAAGACCTGCTGTGTCGTAGACACGGGATTACTCATCGCACCGTTGGCATCCTGCGCCATCTGTGCCTGCACCACATGGTCGGTAGCTGAGGGATCCGACAAGCCTGAGGTTATGCTCGACGATGGGCCGGCTTTGGGGCACGCCGGCTGCATCTTGGGCTCTGATGCCCCGGGGTCAGGCTCTATGTCCTCGGTCAGATGTGGTTGTCCCAAACTCGACTCGCGATCATCACAAGCATGATCGGCGACATATTGTTGCGGACAAGATGAACGGATGTCTGATGAGGTCCCAATCGGATATGGTTTGGACTTGACGGGATGCAATGACCTCGGCTCGGGACTACTTTGCCCCGAGAATAGGTCCCGTCTATCAACATGTTCTCAGATTGAGCGACTACGGTACATGTAATTAACGGAACAAGTTGGATTTCATTTCAATATCCCTTCAGCATCAGACAGAGGCATCACGGGTAACAGGTGCCAAAGAGCTCTTGGGCCCAAAGGGGGTAGGCAGCTGACGCTGTCAACACTGAGCTACATATGTACATGTAGCCTGCAAGAGGCAACGGGAGCTATCCTCAGCCACTCTTGTGTAGCAAATCATCTCACCTGGGCAGAAACATCTCACAGAAACCCTGCCATCCACAAGCCTTCGCAACTCGCGGCATCACAGGCGCGGATGACGTACCAGTTGAAACAGAGCCCCAACCATCGCCCTCGATCTATCACCATAGCTGGAACCCCGGCAGGCTACGTCCAATGTCTTCCACGATCAGTGCACCCAGCACGAACGAGCATTCAGCTCCCGCAGCTTCTCGTACATCACCACGGAGCTTCAAAAATCTCATCCGCTGGAACGGCATGAACCGCTCACACTCGGCACACCCCACGTACTCCCATGAACAACGGTACGGCGCAGACGCACCAAACTAGTCTCATCAATACGTCGTTGTCCGACTTCAGGAGATCATGGCATTGCATGTCCCTGTCGAATCGAACGCAGAAAGTGTGGCCGCCGTACCAAGTTGTGAGAGCTTCTTAGGTCAGAGGCTGCGTTCGAGGCCTCCCAGCGTGGAGGAGAAGTGGTACTTGAAGCCATCGACGTTGAGGCTCAGACCATCCTAGAAGTGCAGATCATCGAGGACGATTCGCATGTCAGCGAAGGAAAGATCAGAGGAGACCGCAGGGCCGCAGTAATTTGACGTGTTGAGGATATACATCCTCTCTGTTGTAACCGGTGTGAGGGTGAATCCTGTCTGATGAATCTTCATCTACCTACGTACGATGCCCCTTGGTTAAACCTTCACTCATCGTTTGCTTTGTTTGCCACGAGGGAGGTGCGAAGAGTTCAGAACGGCGCATGTCTTTGGATACATCGCTACGCCATCGCTATCGCTAACGCTCATGCATATGCTCATTGGTCTCGTCAATCCTCTAATACAACATTCTACGTGAGAGCAGTCGGGCAGCCCAAGTTGGCAAACATTGGGCTGAGCTTGGTAGCAGCAAAGCTTAGCGCTCCAACGGTCGGGGTAATGAGACCATTGAGCGAAGACGGCACAGGGCCGAGCGCAAGCTGGTAGAGCAGGCAGAGGGTGTCGGCCGCGCTGATGTCGCTTGGGATCTTGCCATCCTGGATCGAACCGAAGCTGATGGGTGCGAAAGTGCCATTGCCCACGTTACCGCCGAACACGACTGGGGCGTCCAAGTACATTTCGAGGATCTCGTTAGTGACGTCCTGGTTGCTGTAGGGAGATCCACGAGTGTACCAGTTGTCGGGGATCCTCTCCTCTTCGAAGAAAGTCTTGACAGAGGCGTAGTCAGGCTGACCGTCAGCAGAGCCCGGAGGGACAGATGGCATGAGCTCGCTGTAGAGCTGTCAACAAAGGACTCGACTGATTTGATGTATGCGATGGCAGGACTTACTAAAGGAAGGAGGCAGCGCCGTACTGCAGCAGAGCAAGCGGGCCGTAGAAGAAGTTCGGGTTGTTGGCAAGGGACTCCTGGTAGCGCTGCTGGCGGTACTTGGCCAGACTTTGCTGGGTCGGGCTGTCGTTGGTAGTCTCGGACATCATGTCGAAAAGGGTCTGGTTGTAAGAGAAGTCGTCACCATCGTGGGTGAAGAAGTCGTTTCGAGACAAAGATGCATCAGCCTCGAACTTGTTGTGTCCGTCGAGACCTGGCTCGCTGCCGGTCAGGGTAGGGTTAAAGGAGGTGCGAGTGGTGGCATCGCAGCCAATGGAGAGCTTCTCGTTGACGATGTCGCCATCGGTCGTGATCAGTCCGAGTACAGCCAAGAGGTTGGCAAGGTCGTAGCCAACGTTGTACACATTCTGTTGAGCGTCGACGAGCTCGTTATAGGTGACGATGCCATCGTGCGAAAGGAAGTTGTGGTTGGCAGCGGTGTTGAGACCAGGGCATGGGCCACGAATGTCGTTAGGGCCGGGAGCGACGTATGCGTGGGCACTGTCGTTTGGGTCAGGCACGAGGTAGTTGCCGATCCCCTTGCCCTGTTGGCCGTTAACGGCGCCGTTATATGGGTATTGAGAGGTCACGGGGGCAGCCGGGACGTGGTCTGGGTTATAGGGGCAGTATGCGGGACCGCTGAGACCTTCGCCAGTCTGTTGTCTTCGTCCGAGACCGCGGATGGTCTTTTTGTTCTTAGATGGGAGCAGCGAGGAGTCCACTCCACGGGCATGGACGACCCAGGGGTAGGCAGCAGCGCTCGAAATGAGCAGCGCAAAAGCGGCGGCAGACTTCATGATGTTTGTGGTTGTAGCTTGACGAGGGAGAGATCTTGTCAATCGAAGTCGAAGCTGATGATCCTAAAGCTGCAAGAAGTCATTCATCAAGGGACGTCGATTCCATTTATATGACAATGGCGAGCAGTCCCAGTATCGTAGGACCGAGGAGGCCGCTGCATATTGAATCCATTCAGGAATGTGCTCCGTCGATCGACCATCAATGGTACTCTGCCACTAAAATTGTCCGATGTAGCGCTATGGTACGGGTACGAGATCATACAGACAGCTAGCATCTCTTGCCTTCGTCGACTTAGAGCTCTCTGAACTTGCAGTAGAGCATGGCATAGTGGAAGGATACCGGTTCCAAGTCCAATCACATCTAGTGAATGCAAAGCGAGCAGCCAATTCGTACCGTGCAAGAAATGAAGGAGGTCGATGACCTGCCTAAACTGGTACAGTCACCTGTGGCAATTCCCAATAGATGTGCTCTCATTGGTGCACAAGAGTGTCCCTGACTGTGTTGATCAATTGCCGGGGCCCCGTTCCCAGATGACAAGCCCCAGTATTAACCCCGGCCGAAGTTCACGGAGGCTGGAGTTACCCAAAAACCAGGCACGAGGAGCGGCGTCTGACGTCCACCAGAGCGGCTCCAACGACAGTGCCTCGGCCTAGGGTAGATACATGCAAGTGTATGCGGAAGGATCTCCGCGTGGAGGGCAGAGCCGCGTATCGTTCAGAGCAGTAATCGTCACTGCTAAGCTCAAGTAAGCTTCTGTCCATTTCAAATTGAATTTTCTCTCCCCGCGGGACGGTTGACTTACGCTGGATTTTACGTTACACCGAAAATTTCTATTGTTCGCGCCGAGTCGTGAGATCGTTTGCGCTGGAGTAGGTAGCCATATCGAAGCACACGTCCGCGTACTCGATGTTTCTAGGCCAGGATTCAAAGGCGGAAATGTAGACCTACGAGCACGAAAAGTTTCGACCGCTTTTCGTGATGTCTTCAGTCGCCTCGTTGAGCCGAGGCGCTGCGATAGATGCGGCCTTGAAATCCTAGTATGATGAAGTTGCATGTTCCTGACCCTCGCCGCGCTCGCAACAACTGGAAACGTGCACAATACTGCACAAGTCCTCATTGCTTGCGCGTCAAACCACCTTGGCGCGGATCTCAGTTCCGTCCGGCCAAATTTGCTGAACTTGGGCCGCCGAGTGGATAGTAAGTCGCGTGATCAGCGGTACTACTGCTGCAAGGAAGCATGCGAACGAAGGCAGACTTGAGCTTTCAGGTTTTATGCGTATGCTTCTTGTGGCTGGCTGCCTTTTCAGTTCAAGCCGCGGCTTCTATCACGTCTGTGGCTTCTCGTCTATTGGCAGCTGCGGAAGAACTTGGACCGCACCAAATGAGCAGGCTACAGCACGTTATTTCGCCATGCGTACGGCAGAGAGTTGCGCGTGGGCAGCGTTGATCAGCTGGACGATCTGTCAGACTGGAACTTTAAGCAAGTTTTACGCGAGTAGAAGTGGACGAGATCAAGTTCGCGTTTCCAGGAATTGGCAAATTTTGATGCCTTTCATGCATCGCAAGGTCAACATGCGATCGACTGCAACAGCATTCTCTCGGGGGTAGACGTGCTTCGAGCGTCAGCGAGTGGCTTGCGGTTGGCGGCGGCAGGCTTGGCCAAGCAATCCCTCGTTCAGCAGCCTCGGAGTAACACCTCCACAGCCCTGAGCGCCACCTAGGACAGCGACCAGTCCGAGCAAACCCGGGTCTAGAGGAAGCAGCCGCAACAACCGGATACCACTCTCGTCCCCCAGAGTTTGCACCGCTTGGGGAGAGACTCTCAAGAGCTTCCGATTCCCGCGTTAGCCGCTGGATACTATCACTGCATGACCATCTGCACTGGCTAAAAGCGAAGTATGTGGACGCCACATGGTGCAATCGCATCGTGAACATGTAGCAGCTCGACAATTGTTGCCTTCAGCACGGATGCAGCGCAGACAGGTCGCGGTAGGGCGAATGGAGGTAGCTTTACCGGAGTCCGAAGTGGCAAAGCAAAGCAGACGGCTCTTGAAGGCGTGCACATTGCCGTATTTTCTGGTAGGATGGCGCTCCCCAGCTTGAATGTTTCTTCCACATGTTGTTCTCATGAATACCTCACAATGTCAATTCAGCGATCAAGCAGCGAAATCTCTGCTCGTTGCCATGTTTTCTTCCCGTCTGCCCTCAACATCGCTCGAACACCCTGTACAGCCCCTTTAGATTGGCAACTTCAACGACCCCTTTCAGCAAGCTCCTCGTAGCCACCAGGCGCGACTTGAAAGCAGGAAACAGCACGTTCTCGATCGATCGCTCCAATTCCTGGCGTCGACTTGCTACGTCAACATCTTGACCATCGTCTCGGGGAAGAGCCTCCGGCACATAGAATGACGCCAGCTCTCGTAAGAATGTCTGAAAGCAGCCTTTCTCGTCGTTCCAGTCGACATGGGGTCCCAGGCGTAGGAGAAAGTATGGTAGCTTGGCCACAGACGGCACGTAGCCCTTCAAAAGCAGCGGCATACTGAGAAGCTCGCCTTGCTCGCTGAACTCAAGCGAAAAATACTCGGCAAGCATATCCTTTCTCGACATGATCTGCTCGGCGACCGCTGGGACCACAGAATCCCAGTCAAAGTCAAGTTCGTCCGGCTCTTGATTTCTTGCTTGAGCAGCACCGATCTCAAGCAGGTCGCGCAGTTTCAGAGGCGGGTTGAAACGAATCGCACCAAAATTGCCAAAGTCCGTCAGACCTAACTGATAGAAATACTCCGCTGCGACCATACCATAGTCGACCAGGAAGAGACGGACGCCTCCTTGTATAGCGGCTATACGCTTTCGCTCGTCAACAACTCCAACAAATGTATGGTTCGAGAAGGTATCAGTCAACCCGCCGTGCATATCTTCTCTGACCATAGCACGAAGCTCCTTGATTGTCGTCAAGCGGCAAATGGTAGGTTCCTTCTCCGTGTTTTCATACTCGTACTCCATGGCTTCAGATCCAGGCTCCCTTGACGGAGATGGGGCACGCTGCAGCATACTGGTAATCTTGCGAGACTTTGCGTCTGTGCGCACGAGGTTGTTTTCGTACGGCTTCTTCGTGGTCTTCGAGTTTGCAGATGGCCTGGCCGCCGCAGCACTGCTTTCTCCGTCCTCATCACAGAGCGAACGCACTTTGGAAATGCTCGGTATTCTGCCGCCGCTCAGCAGGCTCTGTGTCATGAAGGTACGGCTCGTGTCGACTTTGCCCAATCTTGCTCGGATGTCATTGCAGACGAGCTCGATAATCTCTTCTTCGTTCAAGAAGTTGACTTCACGCTTCGTTGGGTGTACATTGACATCTACCCTAGCGGGATCGATCTCAAGACTCAGATAAACGAAAGGCTTGCCACCTTTTGGCAGAAACGTTGAATACGTCTGCTCGATGGATCGCTTGATGGCAGTCGACTCGACGGAGCGATGATTTATGAATAGCAATAGAGAGGTGCGCTTCGAGCTATAATTGGCATTGCTGACAAGGCCATCGACTCTCACCCCGTACTGATCGTTACTGAGATCAAATTCTATCAATTCGTTGGCAACGGCACTGTTGTGCACCATGCGGACCCGGTCTCGTACGCTGGCGTTGGCGGGTACAGCAATGCCGGCTCCGGACTCGCCGTGCTTCTTGCAAGAGAAAGCGACAGTTTTGCAGTGCACAGCATACCTTCCGACAAGGTCCGCGATCTTGGCGTACTCCTCACTGGCAGAGCGGAATGCTCGCCGCCTGGTCGGCACGTTGTAAAAGAGGTCCTCGACAGTGATCTGGGTGCCTTGTCGGCCAGCAGTGGCTTTAGGGTCGGCGCTCTGGCCGGGCTTTGCAGGAGCAAGCTTGCCGCCGGCATAGTGGGCTTTCCAAGCACAGCTCGAGTCCGCAGTCTTGGTTGTGACTGATAAATGGGCGATATGGCTGATGCTGGCCAGAGCTTCGCCTCGAAAGCCATAGGTGCCGATGCTGCTAAGGTCCTCGAAAGCTTTCAGCTTACTGGTTGTGAACCGCTCGCAGAGGATTGGTAGGTCGTCCTTATTGATGCCGCAGCCATTGTCGGTGATCTGAAGTAATTTGAGTCCGCCGTCCTTGACCACTATCTCCAGGCTAGTCGATCCCGCATCGACGGCATTCTCGATCAGCTCCTTGAGCGCATGCACCGGCGCAACAATGATCTCGCCGGCTGCAATTTTGTTGACTACATCTTCCTCCAATGCTCGGATGCGGCGTGGTGCATCGAGTCCTATCTGGTCTGCCTTTCGCTTGATGCCACGAGGTGGCGATGACGGTTCCATTGTTGCGTTCTCGGGACTATGTATCGGCTTGGTCCACGTAACAAACGCTCGAGATCAAGCACGCTCCATCGGATGGGTCTATCTCACTATCTCAACTTTGGAGAAGTCAGAGTTGCTGGAGGCGTGCTGCTACTTTGCTAGGAAGTTTACCAGGTACAATTCAGGCTGACGCGTGGGAGCGCGATGGCAATTCTGATTGGTGGAAATTTGCCCACGCTAGCGGCTGTCGCCCGTCGCATTCACATGTCTAGCAGTAGACTTGCACGTGCCTCCCGGCATATTGTTTGCTTCTTGCAACCTACTCAGAACTTCTCATACAAATGACGGCGATCGCTACAGAACTCGAGAACTCACGACCGCATTGGCCTCACCCTACCTTTGACCGAACAAGTGTAATCAAGATACGCTTGGTCATCATTCAATCCAGGCTTGAATTATCCCGTTAAGCACCTACGACACCTCCATTTGGCCCATCACGTATACTTCGAGTTCGGGACGTAGCAGCCGTCACCACCTTCACTTTCAATTTCAAGCCGTCACCACACTCACTCTCAACCTCGCCCAGTCCAGGACGTGCCAGCCGTCACCAGCCTCTCTATCGACACCAAGCAGCCATTTTACTTGATCAAAACAAATAGGATTCAAAGAACGACTCGACAATGCATCTCATCAATGCTACCTGCTCCTTCATCGCGATCATTACCTGCAACACACGCGCTCCACACTTTTAGCGACTGCAGCCCCAATCCCGAACAACTCTTGTGCCTCTCAGGCGAGCCGTAATGCCTTCCCAACTACGAAGGGTCTGTCGCGTGCAACTTCTTCTGGACGCAATGCAAAAGTTAGGCTTGAGCCACTCGCCCCACTGCCGTTTCTCCATGCATGAACCTCTTTAGCCCATTTCGCAAGACTGACGCCCAATACGTATGGTGGACGCTCTCGCTGCGCTGCTGCCACATGAGTAAATCAGACTTAAGACTCCGGGAGGCTTGTGAGTGTGCATGGTGAAACTCGGCAGATACATCGACGGCCAGCATTGGTGACACACGAGCATAGGCGTAGAGAGCGCTTAGTCAGTAGGCTGTGAATCGTGAGTGCGTTGGAGGTCAACCTGTAATGTATATGAGCATAAAAAGGACCTGCTGTTAGTGCTTGCCGAGCCATTGTGATAGTCCTGCAGTCGTCTCATTGCTCAGCCGTTCTGCTGCCAGCACGCATCTCATTGCCAAGACCGAGGATGGACCAAGAAAGTACTCAGCCGCATGGGCATAGCGCAGATCAGAAATGTCGCATTGGATATATGTACACTTCCTCTACCCTCCTCTCATTGCAGCTGTTTCATCTGAAGATTGCTGCTCTAGTGCGCGTGGTTCTTGTGGTGGCCTATCATAACGCATCAGTTTGTCTGCTCACACGTTTCAGTATAGATGGTTGCGACTTACGCAGGTGGAAGTAGTAGTTCTGAGCATAACCGATAAGCATCAGACCGCCGAGGAGGTGAAGCAATGCTGTACCATCAGATGTTAGCATTCAACGTTCCGACAGGTATTGAATCACGGCCTCCTCAATTTTGCCCAGCCTACTACCACGGTCTGCTTTACACTTCTGCCCTGTCACATCTTCGTGCAGCGCTACCTCAATCTCATATCCTGGAAAGACTTACGAACACCGCTGCCCTTTGCCATGTACCTCTGCTGGTATCTCTGAAGCAGACCACGGGGCTGGAGCGGAGGGGCCTGACCGCGTGGGAGCTTCTCGTAGAAGTCCACCACTCTCTTCATGCGGGCTGCATCTGCGGCGCCGCCGATGGCCTGTATTGCCATGATTAGCATCACATTATCCACATATTCTCATCATTGCCGTCGGTGTGTGCGCTGGTGAAGAGCACTCATTGGCTCCGCTACGGTCGTATTGTGGGTATTCGAGGTGGTGACCTACAGTGGGGGATGCGACCTGTGGAAGCGCTTGTTAGCAGGCAGAGGGTGGTATGCCATCAGCAACACATACCTTGGGAGGGACGATAGTAGAGACCATGGCTGCGATGAGTGTGTATATCGTGATCTGATGATGTCGCCGTCGTCGCGAAACACGAAGTCTCAATGCAGCAAGCTCGGACGCTCGATATGGCCCGTGCTTTTGAAGTCGCTGACCTCCGACATGCCATCACGACAACGTCCAATTGAATGCTTTGAGAATCACAATGGCTTCGCTTCAACGAACGACCATGCTCGCGCGAGCATGCCGGCTCCAGCGCCTTCCGGTTGTACAACGCCGCTTCGAGTCGACAGCAACGACAAACACCCCCTCCCCGTCCGAACGCGGCGCCGGTCGTCCTGCACCATCGACTGATGATGCGCCGGGTTTTAAGCCAGGACAGGCGAGCACATGGGGGCTGGAAAGGCAGGAAGGCCCAATGGAGGGCCAGCCGAGGCATAAGCCGGACTACGAGGTGCAGGCGGACTATCGTGTTTCGTGAGTGCCACCATATACATCGGCAGGGAGGAGATGTGCGTCCAAGGGAGAGCCGACGGGGAGTCTGTCTGATGGGTGACTGACACTTTGGGACACCAGGAACTTCTCGCCAATCCCACAGCGTGTGATGGACGGCAGTGAGCCTGGCGTTGACACACCTGCGGCTGTGTTGAGTGGTGCGCCCATGGATCTGCAGGCACGGACAGTACGGTATGCTTACCAGCGATGGAAGCCAACAAAGAAGTGTTTCGTGCTAAAGTTTGTCAGCATTTACCGTCCAGCCAAGACCGCCACCCAGTCCGGAGACTGGCATTCCCACCACTGGCGGATGGACTGGGACGTTCTGGCCAAAGGGCACCGCTGGGAGAACCCGCTGATAGGCTGGCAGTCGTCCGCCGATTTCATGCAAGGCACGCATTTGAACTTTAAAACCAAGGAGGATGCGATCAATTTCGCGAATAAGCAGGGCTACGAATACTTTGTGCAGGAGCCGAATGAGCGCAAGATCGTGCCCAAGGCGTACGCGGCGCAATTCCTGCATGTCAAGAAGATGAAGCAGGTGCGGACTAAGTAGATGAGAATGCATCGAACAACGTGACTTCGACGTTGGTCCGATGAGCGCCAGCGAATGCAGACTGCTGATGTGTACATATCTTATTATGCTGAAATGGCATTGCATTCGTCATGTCCGGAGACGAGGCCTCGGACGCTATACAGTCGCGATGAGCGGGAGTCGTCTTGCTAAGAAGCTAGCACATTGACAAGAGCAGTCTACCAGATGCAGTTTCGAAGGCTCTGCCGACGTCCTTACAACACGTCGCTTGGTCGACTATCTTGAACCAGGAGTGTCTCGCAACGAAACAGGCACCCACTCGCCTTGTGATATTGCCCTTAATGGATGTATGATAGTGTCATCGATGCTATTGCGCATGAGGCAAGTGCGAAGGACGACCGTGGTGGTCTGTGCATAAGAAGATTACCTTCCTTACGCCCCTTTGCTTCTTGTCCACCACTCACTCCAGCAGCATTAAAATCCCTTCTCCACCCGCTGGTGCCGAAAGTCGGCTCAAACCGGTTGGCCTTGAACCCTGGAACGTGCGACAGACTCAACTCGCGGCAGAAGCACCTTCCACTGGACGACCGACGGCGACAGACTGGCCATGGACGCATCACCGCTGAAGAAGCTCTCGGCGGAGCTGCGAAACGCCATCTATGAGCTCGTGCTGACACAGGACAGGCCCATAAACTTGAGCGTCATCAAGGAGAAGAAGGTCAAGGGCCTCGCGAAAGAGAAATACAACAACCGGCGCATACCGTCGACCTTTCTCGCGCTCACGACCACCTGCAGAGCAATACGAGCCGACACGCGTCACATGTTCTACTTCGTCAACGACTTCATCGTCGGACGGCAAGGCATGAACGTAATCCCGGCGCATGCTCGGACGCCCTTCCGCAATATCAGAGCGGCCACCAAGGAACACATGAACTGCATCCACTCCTTTCTGGACCAAATCGGCACCGAAAATGCTACCGCGATTCGCAGAATAACGTTCCGCCTTGACATTGGCATCCACCCCTACGGAATCTTCGGGGATCTGAAAGCTGTAGGGCGCGCGCTCATCGCGCAGCTGCGAGCGCTGGCAAAAGAGATCCCATTACGGCACGCGGGTGTAACTTTAGTGTCTAGTCCAGTGGGCCGCTGGAGCGGCGGCTCGAAGTTTCTGAGTGAGCGGACTGTGTTTTTTGCAAGCGAGGCGGCGGACTGGTCTAAGATTCTTAGCAGCAAGTTGAAGGGCAAGGCGATGCTGTCTGGGCATCATCAGGATATCTTGGACTTCGCGGAGGAGATGCGAGAGCAGGCTGTGGCGCGCGCAGTTGGAAATTAGGTACGATAATTGCGTGGTTCATCACGGGAGAGGCGCGTAGGAGACATCGACGCGAAGGTGGTCTTCGGGATTGGCATGAAGAGCGCGATGCATCCTGAGCTAGAGGAAGACTGCTTGGGTCCGGCAGCACTCCCGACATGCTGTATTTCGTGCATTGCTGCATGCGGTCGTCCGCCGCTTGCACCGGGGCTCATGCATAACATTTCGGCAAGAAACACCCTGTAAGACCGCAGCACCAGTGTCCCGAAGGCGTATCACGATCCAGATGAGCTGACGAGTTCTACAGTCGACTGCAAGGATTTTGGGGAAGTGTTTTTTCGGAGAAGAAAACCGACGATGGACTGTAGCTGCGTCTTCGGGCAGCGGTGGTTCTTGGTGGTGAATTCCCTAGCTGGTTGGGCGATCGGATCACAGGCTGTAACATGGACCTCCTAGTAATAGCCTGTTGCTCGCCAAGGCTGGGTCACTTTTCATCCTGCTTGGCGGCGCTGACTGCATGGTGAACCCTTGCACCGCTGCGGGTTGTCGCAACAACGCCGTTGTGACCTGCATCGGGAGGTATTTTCGGAATGAATGGTGGATGAGAGTTGACAAACTTCATGTTCTCGGGATCATTCGTGAATTGTGCTTGTGTACCTTACGTGTAGAGGCGTATCCACGTGAGTCGCCCACGTCACTCAAGCATGGGCTAGGTACATGTAGGTTGCTGTTGATCAGGACATACATGTACATTGAGATATGCACGTATACTACATGTAGTCTCTCCAATCGACAATACCATTCGAGTGGATGTACTTGAGACTCGCCACGAGGCTTGGGCCAGCGCGGAGAAGCAGTGACACTCCAACTATCCAACCCAAAGAGATCGATCAAGTTACGGCATATCGCTCTCATGCGTGAGAACACCTCTACCTCAGGCATTGAGCATCCGACATGACAGCGCCGTTGGAGGAGGCAGGCAGTCAATGGCAGCATCCCAAGCCGCCGCGCTCACGATGGATGCTGCACCTGCAAGCGACCGTCTGGCGCTTCCTCATGGGCCTGGGCATGCTCTTCCACAAACTCGCCCCTCCCCGGCCCCCCAAACCGAACTTCCAACGCCAAATCCCCTCGACCATCGCCGGCAAACCTGGCATGATCCTCCTGCAGTTCTACGTGCCCAAGGACTACGAGACGCAGCGCCGCCTATGGAAGAATCGGCCGCGGTTTGGCTGGGACGGACCGGGCGATGAGGAGGAAGGAGAGGTCGAGGAGGAGGACGATCGGAGGAAGAGTAAGACGATGAATAGGCGGGTCAGTGCTACATTCAGTATGATCGGGGACAATATCCGCCGTCGGAGCATGAGTGCCCGGCGGTGGGGCGGTTATCCCGTGGTCATCAACTTTCATGGAGGCGGCTTCACTCTAGGGACGGCGACCGACGATGCGCGTTGGTGCGGAACGGTGGTGGACGAGTGCCACGCCATTGTCGTGTCGGTGGAGTACAGGAAAGCGCCGGAGATGCCGTTCCCCACCGCTGTGGAAGATGGCGTGGACGCTGTACTGTGGATCCACGAACATGCGGATGACCTTGGCATTGATCGCGAGAAGATTGCGCTCTCCGGCTTCTCCTCAGGTGGCAACATGGCGTTCACGGTGCCCTTGAGGCTGTATGACGAGCAGACAGGCTTCCTGAGAGAGGAAGCTACTGCATCGAAAACAGACAACAAGCCCAACAGGAAGCTAGAAGGTATAGAGAGTGTAGGAGACAGTACAACAGACCTACCAAACGGCAACGTGGACGGCGTTGCAGAGTCCAACGGGCAACCTCCAGGATCAACGACTCACCTAGCACCTGGCAGTAACCCAGAAGCGGGGAGCTCGACCGCACATCTGGTGCCCACAAACACTCTCGGACCAGTAGACTCAACTGCTCGCTTGGTGCCATCGCGCGACAACGATGACAATATTTCGCCACCATCCACAGCACAGCCGAGCCCAGCAAAGCGACCGCAAACAACAATCACCGAGAGGAAGACGTCGAGTGCTCTCCCAGACGTCAAGATCCGTTGCATAGTCCCCTGGTATCCATCACTCGACTACACCCGGACCCGCGAACAACGCCGCGCGACCACCGTCCGCAAAGACCACGAGCTCCCGGCCATCTTCACCGACCTCTTCGACGAATCGTACCTGCACCCACCCCAAGCCATCAGCCTCGACAGCCCCTACCTCTCGCCCGGCGTCGCGCCCACGGCGCTCCTCAAAAACGCCCTCCCGGACGAAATCATCATGCACACCTGCGAATGGGACATGCTGCTGGACGAAGGGCAGGAGTTCTACCGGCGCCTGACGTCGGAGCCCCTGCACAAGAAGGTGTGGTATAAGATGGTGGAGAACGTGCCGCACGGGTGGGACAAGGCGCCGAATCCGTGGAAGCCGACGCCCGGGGTCCGGGAGCATTATCTGAGGGCGTGCAAGGAGATGAGGAGGATTTTTGGGCCGCAGCCCGGGTTGGTCGAGAGGCGGACGAGTAAGGGGGCGTCGGCGGCGCCGAGGGGGAGCGTGCAGGTCGTGCGATGATGCGCAGGTCGGGTGGTTTGGCGTTGGTAGCGGTGCTGGAGCGCTAGACCTGTTGTTCAAGCGGGCGATGACAGCAGTCCAGGGGACACAGTACATGTCGAGCGTTCCGTACCCGCGGGCAAGCGCTCAGCAGCATTTTTCCTCGCTCCAGAACCCATTCTTAACAGCCGGTACATAAGCCCGTCAGCGACACACGAGACCATCATCGTAGGCAGAAATACAGAACCCCACCCACCCTCTCCTTCTCTCCCGTACGTACACAGGCATTTTCCTCCGCTCCACGACACCTCATCCACCCATCGAAACCCCCCCACAGACCCCATCCTCCCCATCCCCATGTCCCCCCCCCCCTCCTGCATCCCACCCATCCCCCAGCGCCTCCCCACGCCTTCCCCGACATTCTCCTCCCCCCGGAAGAAAAACCAAACCCGATAGCGTCACGCCCCCCGC